>QARZ01040183.1:0-41803 GCA_013407115.1 Glycine latifolia | reverse complement strand
CTAAGCTTGTCAAAAGTTCTTCCTAAGGTTGCTAGGTTTTTCACGAAATTTCTTTAAGGTGATGGGTTTGTTTTTTTTTTTTACTTGATTCAAGCTTTAATAGAGAAAGAGGAAATGAAATGAAGATGGTTTAGGGAGAGAGTGGTCACGTGAATGAGCTAGGAGGGATGGCTTGGAATGGTTTGCACTTAGGTTCCTCCTCCTCCCTTTATATAGTGTTGAAGAAATGATTACTTGGAGAAAAATCTCATAAGTCATCATTATTCCTTTACAAGTGTCCCTACACTTGTTATAATCTTAAGGCTTATTCTTTTCTTTCTTCCAAGTGTCCTACCACTTGGCATGATCTTAGAGCTTCTTCTCCTTTGCTTCCAAGTGTCCAAAATCATGAAGTTTCTCCATTTTTCTTGCATTTTCGTGAAGTAGCTCATTCTTGAGTTTATCCCAAACCTGTTTTAGTAAAATTCTAATTCTGGATTCGTTAACCGTTGGATCTCTTTAAAATTTTAAAGTTACACTACTATCTCACATATGTAACTTGTGACCGTTGGGATTGTTGAGATAATGTTTATAACTGTCCACATGCAAGATGGAAGAGTGTAGAGAAATCTTGGCTTGATTTTTATGTTATCTTGCATCCAAGCCATACAAGTGTCATGCCACTTGTTTCTATCATGTGGCTTGCTTTCCAAGTGGCTTATCATGAAGTTTCTGGCCTCTTCTACATGTTTTCTCACGTGAAGGACCAATCTAAAGGGAAGGAATACCAATTTTTCTTCCTTTTATGCCACATGTGGTCATTTTTGATGATGAATAAAAATCTAGTTTCAATATGGTATTTTTCTTTAAAAAGAAATCCAATTTAATTTGAATTATTTTATCTAAAGAAAATGTTGAATATTGGAATTCTAAATGTTCCTAAGAATTGATCCCAATGATAGTTTAAATTAATTCCAAGCAGTCTTATACAGGGAAATACATAAACCTTTCATTCTAGACTATATCTTTATCTTACTTTTGATTTCTTCTGACCATCAAAATTACTAAACCATTTTATTAAATTGGTTCATACATTCTATAATTAAGAGAAAATTCCTTAGATTATATGTATCATCTTTCCATGTTTTTCTTATGCTTGAATTTTCTTAAATAAAGTCTCAAAGTTGTTATCTTGAAAAATTCCTAGAAATTTTATTCTAAAGTTTTGTGTCTCAAAATATTTTGATACTTAGTTAGCTAAGTGTATTCTATAATTCCATTAGGTTTCTACAAAATTTTTAAAGTTATTTGAGCATTTTTGGCCTAGGGGCATATTGGTAATTTTGTCATGCTTCCTAGGGGCATTTTGGTCATTTTTCAAAAATATACAAGGGTATTTTTTGTAATTTTCATCCTAAGGGTATTCTAGTAATTTCTACTTTATGGAAAGAGTAATTTAGTCATTTCTCTTCAAATATACTTGTATCCAAACATCATCACATTTCCACAAGTGTTTAATAAAATCTTTAGGATGTTACATGTGTAAGTACTAAAAATTATTAAAAAGGATGTGTACACAACTATAAAAATAGAATTTTATAACGCTGAACCAATGACGATTTTAGAAACATCTTTGAAAAAAATACGGTACTAATTTTATAAATAATTGCAAATATTCGAAGATGATTTTCATAAATCTATCATTGAAAGTTACTTTCAAAGACGGTTTCTTTAAAAATCATCTTTGAAAGCAATATTTCAAAGTCGGTTTTCAAAAATCGTCTTCGAATACACTTTAAAATTTCGCTTGCTCTATCGCGCTCTCACATAGTCTCACTCCCTATCTCTCGCACCCTATCACTACCACTCTTGCACCCTAAACCCTCGACATTCCGTTGTTGCTGCCTTCGTCCACTGTCACTGCCTTCAAAGGAAAACTTGTTTTTTAAACACTGAAATTCTAAATTGAAAGCCATTCCCTCATCACTCACTATACGGTGGCAAAATGCTTCCTTGACCAGAGAAAACCAACCAGACCGATTACTCTTGAGAAAACAAGATGAAGTGTGAATGCATTTTATTTTCTTAGCTACTCTGTCTCTTCTGAGAACATGATTCAACAAATAATTACTAATATTTTTTAAACTTGAATAAATTTCTTTGTGTTGTTTTTTTGGATTTCTTTAATCATATTTACTTCTTCGTGTTCTCCTTTATCATTTGTCTGCTTATTTTTTAGAAAAAAAAAACAAAATAATTAGGGTTTTAGCATTTTAATTTTTTATTGAAGCAATAATTTCATTATTTATCATATCATTTGTTGATCTTCATATGGATTGTTGCAAAGAGATGATTATGCAACCTTTTCTCTCAATTTTTTTTCATTTTGCTTCTTTCATGTAGGGTTTACTTTATTACTACTTGCTTTATTTTTGCTTTTTCTTATGTCATTGTAAAATTAGGATCACTCTTAGTTGGGGATTTTCCATTTTGTTGTTGTTAGCATAGCAAGAAATAAAGAAAAAAACTAGTTTGTAAAAATAAAAATTCACTTTAGACTTTCACTTTAGATTCAACTTAGGGGGTTGTCAAATTAGCCTTTGAAAATGTCTTAGTAGGTGGTTAGTATCTACTGGAATTGTTGTGTATTTTATTTTTATTTTTGGTGAGCAACTTGTTTCTTATTATAGGTGTTCATGTATCTATATATCCGCTAGTTTTATAATTCATTAATTTGAGTTTGTACATGCTCCAATCTTAAGAAGATAAGGATCATCCCACACAAAGTATTTAGAGTTCTTGAGAAACTTCTTTTTCTGATGCAAGTGAGATCGTCAGGAAGTGTACTAGCTGCTTTCAAATTTTCCATCTCAGTAAACCATGGCCTTTCTACAATGTTGAACAACTTTTCATCAAGAAACTCTTCTTGAATTTAGGACCTTATGTGGTCACCTCATCAATGGTAAGTCTAGAAAGATGATCAACTACTTGAGTTTGTATCTGCTCCAAAGCATACACTACCATAAGTAATTCTTTTTCAGTTGTTGCATAATTAATTTGTGTTTCATTTAACACCTTGCTTGCATAATGTATGACATGGAAAACTTTTTTTTTCCTTTGACCCAAAACTACTCCTACAACATAATCACTAGCACACACATTATTTCAAAATCAAGTGTCTAGTTTTGGGTAGCGATTATGGGTGCAGAAATCTGTTTTTGTTTCAAAGTATCAAAAGCTTCTAAACACAATTCCTCAAAATGAAATGAAACTTATTTGTTCAAGAGATTGCTCAAAGGCTTGACAATCTTAAAAAAATATTTGATGAAACGCTTGTAAAACCCAACATGTCCTAGAAAACTTTTGATGCCTTTGATATTTGTTGGCAGAGGCAATTTTTCAATGACATCCACCTTGGCTTTGTCAACTTCAATGCCATGAACAGAGATTTTGTGACCCAATACAATGCCTTCAGTCACCATAAAGTGGAATTTCTCCCAATTGAGAACAAGATTTGTTTCAACACACCGTTTCAGTGCAGTGTCAAGATTAGACAGACCTAAATCAAAAGAAGATCCAAAGACAGACAAGTCATCCATGAATACTTGAATACTCTTCTCAATGAGATCATAGAAAATAGAAAGCATACATCAGTGAAATGTAGTAGGAGCATTACAAAGATCGAAAGGCATCTTCTTGTAAGAAAAAAATAACGAAGGTACAAGTAAAAGTTATCTTCTCTTGATCTTCAGGATTAACATTTGTTTGATTATATCCTGAGTACCCATCAAGAAAACAATAGATTTATTGTCCTGCTAATCTCTCTAGCATCTGGTCCATGAATAGCAATGGAAAATGATTCTTTCTGGTGGCTTTATTGAGCTTCCTGTAATCAATACACATTCTCTAGCCCATAACAGTACAAGTTGGAATAAGCTCATTTTTCTCATTCTTTACAACAGTTATACCACCTTTCTTTGGAACTACTTATATAGGACTTATCCACTAGCTATCTAAAATAAGATATATCGTTCTAGCCTTCAATTGCTTGACTACCTCCTTTTTGACAACTTCCTTCATGGTTGGATTGAGGCGTCTTTGTGGCTGAGCTACATGTTTATATTCTTCTTCCATTAAAATTCTATGCATACAATAAGAATGACTGGTACTTGTGAGGTCTAATAAGGTCCATCCAATGGCTTCTTTGCTCTCCTACAAAATTTTGACCAGTCTTTTTTCGTCTTCTCCAGAAAGATTTGCATTAATTATAACTGGTTCAGTGAATCACCTGCAAGAAAAACATATTTCAAATGTGGAGGTAATGCTTTCAACTCCATCTATGATTCTTCATTCTGCTTCTCGTCTTTCAATTCTTCAAAGAGAGTTTGGTGGTAAGAAATATCCTTGAAAACTTCTAGTTCTTGAAGACAATCTAAACTCTCATTATCTTCACATTCACTCATGTCCTCAAATGCTTTAGCCAATATTTTCTTTAAACCACTTTTTCTTTGAATGAACCTCTTGGAGTCAGAAATCACTTCATCTAGGACATCCACTCTAAAACACTCCCTCTTATCTTTAGGGTGCTTCATGGCTTCAAATACATCAAATTGCACTTCATCGTCTTGCACCCTAACATTGAGTTTTCCTTCATCAACATCAATCATAACTTTTGCAGTCTTCACAAAAGGCTTTCCAAGAATCAATGGAACTTCACTATCCTCATCCATATCCATCACTACAAAGTCAATTGGAAAGAGAAATTTGTCAACTTTCATCAATACATCTTCAATAATGCCATAAGGATGTTTAATAGTTCTGTCAGCTAACTGCAAAGCCATCCTAGTTGGTCTAATTTCTACTTCTCCTATCTGCTTGATCATGGACAAAGGCATTAGGTTGATTCTTGCACCTAAATCAAGAAGTGCCTTTCCCACTGATAATCTCCCAATAGTCACAGGAATTGTGAAACTACCTGGATCTTTGGATTTCTCTGGAATGAATTTTTGAACAATTGTACTACAACCTGCATCAAAGTCTACCGTGTCATCTTCCATAATTATTTTCTTCTTTGTAAGAAAATCCTTCAAGAATTTAGCATATGTTGGCATCTACTCCATCACCTCAGAAAAAGGAATGTTAATCTGCAACTGTTTGAAAATGTCTAAGAAACACTTGTATGGTCTTTCTGAAAGAAAAGGGCCTTGAAGCCCGAAGGCATGTGAGAAAAACAAAATTTTTTTAAAGCGGAAAATAGAGGAAAGTAGATTAGGGTTTTTCCTCTCAAATTATTAGAGAACTATGATCACAATAGCACACTTTATAAAAGAGTTTGAGTCAGATTTTTAACCAAAAAATTTCATCATGAAGCATCCCACACGTGAAGATAAGATAGAGTTGTTGCATTTCAAAATTTCCAACAACCTCCTATCTTATCTTCCTAAGACCAATTCAATTACTTGGGATTTAATTTTGCCAAAAGATAATCATATATCAGCCGTGTATAAGCCCATAATCAGCCCTCAAAATTCTTCCTAAAATCTAGGACATGATCATGATAAGATTCTAGTTGAATTCAAATTCAAATCTAGCTCTTATCTTCTCCTTTTGATATGAAATTAACTACTATAGTTAATTCATATTTAAATTCAAAATTTAAATTATCAAATTTAAATATTAGATAATTAATTTAACTATTTAAATTAATTAATAATGTCTTGGACTATCCAAGCCCATTAACTACATTCATGCGCCCCTTTCTCTTTAAGATAAGTATCCAAACTCTTTCTTGGGCCAACAACCATTATTAGGCCCAAAACCTTTAATGCTATAATGTCATGACAATAAAGTGTTAGTGTGTGACCCATTAGGCCCAACATAGCTACTGACATAAATGAGTTTGGGCCCAACAAGGCCACTACTCATTTAATGACAACACAGAGCACTAGCAATGTTTTGTTGCCCCAGAACTAGTTAGGTAAATGACAAGATCATCCTATTAAATCTATTTGGTTTCTGTATGTATTTCATTTCGTCTCGGTTACCTTCCCATAAAACCTAGGGTAAGGAAACGTATCAGCCCTTGCAGTCTAGGGTAAGCTTTAATACGAAATAGGGAGTCTCCAATTTTACTGACTCTAAAGGCAAATCATCTCATGATTTCTTTTGCAATGCATAGATTCCCGAGTCCCATAAATGTCATCTAGATTTCTCCAGTTTACAAATAGCCTAATCTCTCATAGAGATTTGACGAATTCCTTCAGCTAGTCACCCTAGACTCGTGTTCTTTCAGGACATGCCCAAAAGTATACCTATATGTCTCCATGTTTCAGGCAGACGAGGTATACAATCAAAGCATGTCTTCTAGAATACAGTCTAGGTGAAAACTTCTGGTCTAAGGAAAGACACACCCAAATAATAAGAGACTACTCTAATGATACTATCTGTTAGATTTCCTCATAGAGTCTCTTTGTGGGTCCGTTCAGTGCGAGCTATACCCTTGTAGGTCCACCCACGACTTTAGCTAAGACATCTCCATGTCTGTAGCTCATGAGGTCTTTACCTTGTATCTGCATACAAGTAGTTAAGTCGTGCTAGTCTTACCCGAAATCACTGATCCCCATTCTCAGTGTCTCTGGACTAGGAACTTAAAATTTAGGAATAGACATCTGGTATCCTTGAATCCTCATGATCATGATCCCATCACTGATACTCAAGAGATACATATTCTATTCCAAGGGTTTTATCCGGTTACTCATATATTAATAATGATATCGAGACAGAATATGAAACAAGATAAAGAGCGCTTATAATTTATTCATGACAATATGAAAAGTACATGTACGTCCTAATCTAATGAAAAGATTGTCTCTAGGACATCCATATACTAACACTTTCCTTAGCTTTCTTTGATGGAGCATGTGGATAAGGAAGATGTTGAACTGGTGGATGGCTTAGTAAGACTTTTCCTTTTTCAGTTGCTTGTTTCTTTGATTTCTGATTCTCCTCTTCACTTACCACTTTCTCTTCCACTTCTTCATTAGTCACCACTTTGTCATTTACTCTTTTTCTTTTCAACTCCTTCCTTTTCATAATTTTTTTCTACAACTCTTTCATTTTCATTTTTCATACCATCATCCTCCAAACCAACCACAACCCCCCTCCTTGTTGTAATTGCCTTGCATTATTACTTTGGGTTAACTTGTGTGTTTGCTGAAAAAGATCCACCTCTATGCTCAGACAATTGCTTTACAAGTTGTCCAACCAAAACTTCAAGTTTTTAATGGAAGCATCAGTGTTCTTCTTATTTGTGATGGACATCTGCATAAACTGAGTTAGAGTATCTTCTATTTTGACATTTTATCAAGTTGAGCTTATTGTTGTTGTGGACCCCTATTTGAAAGACCTACATAAGAGTTGTTAGAAGGACCTGCATAAGAAGAGTTAGTGGGACCAAAATATGTATTATTATTTTGTTGCCTCAAACCATAAGGCTAATTTGAACCTGGACCACCTCTATAGCCTTGGTAATTTCCTTGAAAGTTCTATTGAGGTGTTGTTTAGTTTTACAAATAATGGGCCTCCTCTTCCTGTTGGCAATCAACTAGTGCTGAACAGTGGTAATTCTGATGGTCACTACCACAGAAATCACATCTTAGAATTTGTTGAACTTGATGAGCTTGGAGCGTTTTCTATGATCCACCTTGTTGAAATTGTTAAGGAATTTAGCCTATTTGTTTTGTTAAGTCCTCTATTTGCTTAGTCAAGAGTTTATTCTGAGCTAGAATTGCATTCTCACTAACCAGCTCCATTATACCTTTCTGTTGAACCAGAGACCTATGATGATGACTTTGATAATCACTGACTGTTATGGTGTCAATGATTACAATTGTTTCCTCAGGGCTCTTAGACATCATAGTACCTCTAACTGAGGCATCAACAATCATCTTTGTCTGAGGTCTCAAACCATTATAGATAATATGTAATTTTGCAACATCGTCAAAATTATGGTTTGGGCACCTCCACAGTAAAGATTTGAATCTCTCTCATGTCTCACAGAGAGGTTCATCAGACCCTAGGGAAAAGTAGCAATGGCTGATTTTGCACTAATAAATCTGGATGGAGGAAAGAATTTCGTAATGAATTTTTCCTCCACTTCTTCCCAAGTGTTGATACTTTTGTTTGGATGTGATTGGAGCCATGTCTTTTCTTTACCTGTTAAGGAGAACGGAAAAGCTCTAAAGTAGATAGCTTCAACATCTTCATCAGAAGCTCCCATGGTACTGCATAGCTCCACGAAGGTAAACAAATGTGTGTATGGATCTTCATGATCCATTCTAGCAAAAGGGTGTGAACCAATCAGACTAAGCAATGTTGGCTTCAATTCCACAACCTTGTTACTGAAAGGAGGAATGACTATCCTGTTGTAATGCTTTTGTCCTTGTTGATAAGCATAGTCACCAAGAGTCCTCCTTGGTGGTCTATTTCCTTCTCCTCCTCTATCAACCATAATATCAATTATAAGTGGCTTTTCTGGTGAAGGAGAATCAATAGAAGAAGATTCACCTAGTGGCTTACTAGTTGCTTGTTTCTTTTTCTTCATGTTCTTCCTTTAAGTCTTGGTAATTCTGGATCAAATAGCGATTTATCTGCACGAAATTTACCTCGCATAAAGGAAAAAGAACAAACTACAATAAATCATAAGTATTGAGGTTAGCGAAAACAAAATATAACAAGAAAGAATTTATACAAAATAAAATAAATAACTTCAATAAGGAAAATGGTCTATTCAACTAAAAAATTTAAATCCGAAAAAGCAGAGTGAGCGACTTAAGACTCTTGATTTTAAGGGAAGCTGCAAGAAGATTGAAGCAAGGATGAAGGCTTGATGTTTTAGCTTTTTACATGCCCAATCATTTGAAGGCATTTGTAATTTTTCTAAGTGGTTTAAGTGCATGGCCTTGTGATCTTTTATTTGCAGTTGCATTCTCATTCTCATGCATACATGTTTTTGGATAAAATCTCAAAGCAATCCAATGAGTTCATAAAAAGTTAAGTTCTCATGGCTAAGTCTTTTAAAAAGGAAAGCTTACAGCTTTAATCGATTACACAAGCAGTTTAATCGATTAAAAATATTCATACTATTTCTGGAAAAACCTTGAAGAACAGTTTAATCGATTACCAGCTTCCTGTAATCGATTACATTGTGTTATATGAAAAATCAGGCATCACTGGAATAATCGATTATCTTGTTATGTAATCAATTATTTTAATTCATTAGTCATGATGCATTACTGGTATAATCGATTACCATTTTTAGTAATCGATTACAAGGCTATTTTCATGTTTTGAGCTTTACTGGTTTAATCAATTACCAATCTTATGTAAATGATTATTTCTTCATGCTTCATAAACACTAAGACTGCTTTAATCAATTACGTGTCGATTTAATCGATTATTTTGTTCATGAAAATATTTTCAGGAAGCTCAAGAACATATTAATCGATTATGTGATATTTTAATCAATTACATATGATTAAATAATCGATTACCTTGTTGTTTTAACCGATTATTGTCCGTTAAATCAATTTTTTTAACAGCTTTGTATAAACTTGTCTTTATAAATAGACTTGGAGTGAATTGTTCTGTGAACATGAGCATATGTGTGAATCACTAAAAAGTTAGAAAGCTTTTTTAAGAGTCCAAATACTGATTTGTTCTAAGAGTGAAAAATCTCTCATGAGATCAAGAGAGTTGAATCTTTGAGATGAAGTTTTAAAGAAAAGAAGAGATTTCAAGAGTTCTAATTCTAAGATTTGAATTGCATTCAACCTGATTGATTGGTAATATCATTCATTCATTCATTCATACATTTGAAGGATCACAGGTTGTATATCTTGAATCTTTCTTTAGAATTTTTTTGTGTATTAAAATTATGTTGGTGTATATCTTTGATTCTTTAAAGTTGTTTTCTAGAGTAGGGTTCTCTAGAGGGAAGAACAGAGAAGGGTTCTCTGGGTCTTGATCACTTGAAGTCTATAGGGTTTAGATTTTTGTTTCTTTGTCTAGTGTGGATAATGGTGATCTTTGTAAACTGCTTGTAAAGATTCTTTAATATAGTGAAAACTCTAACCTAGTGTTGGTTAGAAGTAACTAGATGTAGCCTCCATGGTTGTGAGGTGAACCAATATAAATTGCCTTGTCTCTTTTCTTAAATTTTGTATATTTCATTGCTTGTCTTTGTGAAATCAAAATACTATCATCAAAGAAACTATTTTGTCATTGCATGCATATCAAGGATTGATCTTGATTGAAGATAGAGTTCTGGATTTTCAAAAGGTGAACAAGTGATACGATCCAAGATTTTAATTTCACAATTTGTTTTAGAAAATTTTAAATATAAGTTTTGAACCAACTCACCCCCCCCCCTCTTGGTTTATTTGCAGTATATTCATTGTGTTTTCAAAGACCCCAGCAACGGTGCCAGAAACTTGTTAGACTATTGGCAAGCGTACCAATGTCATCACAAGTTACAAAATTTATAAAAGATATCGTCTCCACAGGGACTTGAGTTAATCAATTTTTTCCAATATACATAAATAGTTCAATAGTTATGTACAATAAATTTAATCGAAATTTCATGGTTTAATGGAAATAACGAAATTAGTGCGTCGGAAATACAAAAAATTACGAAAACAAGTAAAATGAATTTAATTAATTCAAGAGAAACGTAGGATTAGATTTCATCGCCCATACTGATTGAGTATTTTTAGTTTAATATTTTTCTATTATTCTTAGCTTATTTGATTTCTCTTGGACTTTTATTTTCCCATTCTAATTCAGTTTTTGCCTTAGGCAAACAAGTGGGCTTAATTGATATTCAGAGTTTTTGCTTACTTGACCTATCTTCCTTGCGTAGGACCTAGAGAGTTCTACAGAACTTCAAATGATGCATATTAGTAGTCCCTGGAAAGATAAGGAAAAGATCTACAATTTTATCAGTGATAAGTTGAGGCCAATTATGTCATTTTGAGGGTCATTTTAGGCTTGGAAGTCAGAACCACTGCACTTGAATTTTGGGCTGAGAAATTGGTGTAATTAGTAATTAGTTATATTAGTTGGGCTTAATTATGGCCCATCCTTTCCTACTTACTCGGTCACTCTGTTTTAGTGATTTTAGTTATTTGGATGGACACACTTCATTTTAGCACAAATATATTTTGTAGTGACTTTTAGAAGTTTTTAGAATTAAAACCCTTTCTCTTATTTTCTCTCAACTGTTCTTCATTGTTCTTGATTGTTCTTCATTTTCATTTCTGTTCTTCCATTTTATTGCACTAATTTCGTGGGGCTTTCATTGATGATGATCATGGAGGGATAAATAATCAATCAATCCAAGGATCCAAGCCCAAGCAAGGAGAATTTGAGTTCTGGTTTGGTATTTCAAATTCGGTGTGAATGTTCACTTTCTTCTTCAATCCTCTATTCAATTTTCATGATTATGAATGTGGTTAGGATTGAAAATGGATTAGGTTATGGATTCATTTCCTAATTTTGAATTTTAATTACAGATTATTTGGATGATATTTCAATTAGGTTTATGGTTTCAATTAATTTAGGGGTTAATTCGATTAAACTGCTTCTAATGAAATTGAATGAACTTTCACAACAAAATCATTATCTAAGAACTATGATAATTCGTATTGCTCGTTTTGGTGAATTGGATTGTTGCTTTTTAATCTGTCTTAGAATACCTTTTATCATTTCTGTTAGTTTCTATTTTGCCACGTTTTTTTGCAATTTTCATTTATCGTATTCAAACTGTTTGATAAAAATCCCCCTATTATTTACTAGTGAACTGAAGTTGGAACCATATTGATTGTGTCTCTGAGTCTGCCTAGGTTAATCCTATGCTACAGAATTAGCGTAGTTTAATTGTTTTGAAGCGATACGACATCGATTATCACATACCCTCTATATCCAAATAATATTAATACATATGAATCATTCTAACATTACTGATGCACACATTAATTCACCTCGAATCGATCTCTTGCATTCTAGAATCCTAAGGATATTTAGCGAATATCGATTCCTAACAGTGGCGGACTTAGGAAAATTTATTTGTGTTCACCCCCGAAAAAAAAATTTGTAAAGAAAATTTAAATCAATGCTTTATGTACAAGGTTATGAACCCGCTCAAAATGTAGTTGCTTTTGTAACAAGATGCAAATAATAGTTTGACCAATCATTTAGGCCCCCAAATTTTACCAATCCTCCAAAAAAAAAATATAAGTATATACTCCAGTACATCCATACATGCATCCTGGTGAAATAAAATATATTTTGTATTTGTTTTGAATTTTCATAAAAATCTCGGTTTTGAGTAAAAGACTTATCAATCATGACTATGCTCTGAATCTTAAAATGGCCACACTAAAGGTTCAAAACCTAACTTTTGGTATGAACTTTATTAGTACTGTGAGTCATGATAATTCTTTTTGTTGTTGTTTATATGTTTGGCAAAGATGCTAAATGGTATGCCTTGTGTAGTTTTATGAAATAAGGGTCTAGATACTGTTGTTGTCAGTGAAATTTCAGGACAAGCGAGAGAAGGCAGTAAAGCTGGCATCATGTGAATTTTTATGCCCGCACTTATGGACATTTGCCCCAATGTGGGTCTGCCACTGATTCCTAGTATATGAAATAAATATCCTAGCATTACTATCATTACCTCGTGCTATTTGCAATCAAACATTATGCTCTATTACTACCAACATAATGTAAAAAGTAAATTCATTCAGTTCAAATTCTAAAAGTACTTTCTAGTCAAAATCAGAATCCAATTTCATGAACTAGTGTTCCAATAGAATCAAGCATTACAAACAGAATGAAATCACCAGTAATGAGTATAAACGATTCATATATATATATATATATATATCAAAAAAGATACATACGGTTATGAAGATTATATCCAATCCTTTGGAGAAACTAGCTGATCATTTGTAGAGCACAAGATGAATAGAAGACATGATAAAGGAAGAGATCCATGATCACTTCTCTACCATATGAGCTTCACTTTTCTCTCTTCTCTCTCCTTGCTTTTCTTCTTCCTCTCTATTTTTTTGTTCTCTAGTCTCATCTAGTCCATTTTGCACTGCCTCTTGCATGGCTTTGAAGTGAAATGGTGCAAGTGGTGCCAGACCAACTCTCACTAGCCCAGGTGAGTTGATTGCTAGCTTGGGCTAGTGACACTCTTAAATTCTTCATAAATTACCCTTTTGCCCTTCATCTTGGCTTGGTTTCTGGATCCAACAAATAACCATCAAAACATATGAAATGCATGGATGAATCTTCCATATTTAAACAACATTTATAAATGTACAAAATATAAAACAACTAGAATTAAGGAAAGTTTATAAGAAAATTACTAAAATCAAAAGATAAGTGCTAGTATTATAATCTCAAAATTAACTAAAATATGACACTTATCAGTATGTTAGTGGTATACTCTGGTCTTAGGTTTTTTTTTTGCTTATTTTGATGTATTTTGAAGGATGGTTTCTCCTAGTGGAAATATTTTGTTGTAGCAATTGTGTATAACTAATTTCACTTACTTTCAAACAATTATGGGTTGTATTTATATTTATTCTTTTGTGACACTGTTTATGTTACATTATTTATGTATGGAGACTACATGGGTTTTATATTCGTACCTATTTAATTGATGTAATGATTTATAGCTTTTCGAATGAAGCGTCTTAAATATATATATTACCAAACTAGAAGTAGAGATTAAAATTTGTGACACGTATTTCAAAAATAAATTAAATAAAAAGAGTTTTTCAACCAATATCTTTGGACTAGAAATTAAGGTGTACAAAATCTAATGTTGGAATCACTCAAAAGAAAAGAAAAGTTGCAGAAGAACCAACACCTGATAATGTTGGAGATCCAGGTAACATAAAGCCTTGTAGGCCTAGATCTTGGTGTTGGGATCATTTTGAAAAAATTAAGGACACTGGTAGAGCTTAATGTAATTGGTGCATAAAAGATTATGTTGTTGATTCTCATAAAAATGGCACAAGTAATCTTATCAATCATTTGTTGTATAAATGTAAAAATTTTCCCAAAGAGTCTCTTGATCCTTCTCAACAAACTCTTGCATTTCAAAAAATGAAAAAGGATGGGAAATGAAGTGGTAGTGTTCTTACTGACATTCATTTTGATGTTGATGCATGTAGACAAGTTTTAGCTAGAATGATAATTGTGGATGAGTTATCTTTTAAGTTTATTGAGGGAGAGTGATTTCGCTTTTTTATAAGTGTCTTGCAATCTAAATTTTCAATTCCAATTTTTTTTGCTAGGGATTGTTGGAGTCTTTACATCAATGAAACACAAAAATTGAAAAGTATGTTTACTTATTCAAATCAAGGTGTAAGTCTTGTAACTGATTGTTGGACATCTGTTCAAAATTTGAGTTATCTTTGTCTTATTGTGCATTTCATTGATGAAAATTGGAAGTTGCATAAAAGGATTCTCAATTTTTGTCCATTGATGAATCACAAAGGGGAAACCTTTAGTAGAATTTTTGAGAAATGATGTTGCAATATCTTACTTGAAAAGTCGAATGGAAGATTGGAACATGCATCCATTAAAAGGAGAACACTTGCATGTTAGGTGTTGTGCACATATTTTAAATCTCATGGTCAATGAAGGATTGGAGGAGTATCATTCTTCAATAAGAAAAATTAGGAATGTTGTTAGATATGTTCGTGCATCACCTAGTCGTATGAATAGGTTCAAAATTTGCATCAAGGAAGCTAGGATAGTAGACAAATCTATTATGCAATTGGATGTTTCAACTAGGTGGAACTCCACTTGCATAATGTTTGAAAGTGCATTGAAATTTTAGAACGCATTTAAGAAATTGGGTGAAAAAATGTTATAATTATGTGATGTTGAATAGTGGTATTCCAAGTAATGAGAATTGGGAAAATGCAAGATACTTTAGATTCTTGAAAATACTTTTTGATATTACACAGAAAGTTTTAGAGACTAATTTTTTAAGTTCTCAATATTTCAATGAACATTGCTAGATATTACAAACATTTTAGAAATGGATAAGAAGTTATGACCCATTGTTTGGAAGCATGGCTGGAAATATGATAAGTATTGGGAAAATATTAAAATATGAATATTTTGATCTTTGTAGCTATAGTGTTTGATCCTCAGACTAAGTTTCAATTTGTTTAGTGTGGCTTAAACAAATTTTATGAGAAGGAAGAAGCTGAATTTTTGTGTACTAGGGTGAATGACACAATATACGCTATGTCAGATGTGTATGTGCTTCCTACTAGAAATAGGTAGCAAGTTGAAAATTCTACACAATCCTTTATTGATTTGGAAATTGACGAATTTGATGCCCGTGAAATTTCTTTTTCTATGGAATTTGAGAAAGACACGAATATTAATATCAATAATCATAAAAATGAAGTAGATTTGTATATCATGGAGAGTTTGGAGAAGAAAAGTAATACTTTTGACACTTGATGTGGTAGAAAGTTAATTCTAGCAATTTGTTAACGATTTGTTGGCCATGTCTGTGTCTACTGCTATTTCAGAGTTTGCTTTTAGCACGAGAGGTAAAGTGCTTAATTGTCATAGGAGCTCTTTCTCTAAAGACAGTTGAAGCATTGATTTGTACATAAAATTGGTGTCAATCCTTCGTATGGTCAATTGACATTGAAAGAATTGAAATAGGTTTTATTGTTGTATTATAAACTTTTGTTGTTTTTTTAATTCTTTTTGTCTAATTTTTTGTTATTATTGAATATTATATTTTATATATTTTTAGAACGTGGCCCAATTCCACCACTTGATGAAGAGAACTCTGATATTGATTCTGATTAGATGTTTCACTTGGAGATGGAGTTGGAAAATGGTATGATTCATCACTTAATTATTTATGTTACTTTCTAAAATTCCATGAATTTTCATTTAAACTATTAATTGATGATTTTTTTAATTTTTGCAGGATGTAGCTATTGGCATGACCAATTGATGAGTGTTGTCGTGTTGGATTGTTGGCTATTGTTAATTTTTTATGGTTTTATTTTTGTGTAACTCATGGTGTAGTGTTTTCTTATATGTTTTGAGACTTTGAGTTAATTAACAAGTATGTGGGTGTGACACCAATGGAGTTTTATAGTTTGTTTATTCATGAAGAGTACAAATATTCAATTGGATTGTTTTACTTTATTGATGTTTGTTGGTTATTTGTATAGACATTATGTTCACTTTATTGCTAATTCTATATAATAATTTGGCTTTCCAAAAAATGTTATAATGACATCAATTATAATTTCTTGTTGCTAATAGTGGAATTTATATTTATTAAAACATGATAGTAAGTTTGTATAATTGTATTAAGATTTTTTTACTATGAGATTGTGTCATTTATTTGTAAACATCACAACAACTTAAAAATATTAATATGTCAAATTATGGAGACTTTATTTAGTAAATTTATATTATAAAATATTCAACAATTTTATAGAGATAAAAATAGCAAAAATCAAACTGAATCAAACCGTAAAAGATTAGTTTGGTTCAGTTTATATTTTATTTTGAATGGAAACCAGACTACATGTAGTTTTAAAGTTTGGTTTGAGTGATTTTTTGATCAAAAGTCGAACCAAATTATGAACACCACTAAAACAGAGTTTAAGAAAACATTTTTATACTCATATCTACTAGAGATTTATTTTATTACTATATTATCTATACTAATAATAAAGGGAATATTTTCCTACTTGATATTCACGTTTTATTGGACCGTTTTATTTTTAAATCACTTCTTAAACTTTCAAAATTTTCTTTTAAACTAGAGTAACTTCTCACTATATTTAACTTTTTTTATTTATTATTTAAAAAATTTAGGGAGGTATCTTCTCCTAGTATTAATAAATAGAATGCAATGTTAAATTAAAATAATTGACAGATCCAAAAATTTTATATTGTAAGGATAATACTCATACAAATAAATTAGCGGATACAATTTATGAGTACCCATGTATATTGCATTTAGAAAAATTTTAAAAATAGTGAGGCAGTTTCCCCCAAAACCGAATATCTGGGGCCATTCTTCGGACGAAATTTATTCTGCTAAATTCGACTTTCATTGGCTAACTAGTGCTCGTCAATCCACTGATAACTTATTGAGGAAGGGTTCCTGGTTGTGGCCTCTTAGATTACCAGAGAATATTAAACACTTCATGTGGCTGGCTGATCACCAAAGCCTACCCTTTTCCGTACTAACCGGCATATTGCTAGTGACTGTTCTTGTTGCAGGTATGGAGGGCAGGAGTAGTCCATTTTTCATCTTCTTCGTGATTGTCCTACGGTTTCCAAACTATGGAGTCTATTGGGTCTCAACGTCGATCACCAGCAATCTGATGATTCTCGGATTGGCTTAAACGTAATGCTTCAGCAGGTTATGGGATTGGCTTCCATTAAAATAATCTTTTATGTTAGAATTAACTAGTATTCATTATTTATTTGAACAAAAATAGGTTAATATGTGATGCACATTGCTCAGTTATTAATTACAGCTTTTTTAACAGAATTATTAATTTAAGCTTTTCTCATTTATTTTGAGTTTAAATACTTGTAAGAGAGACTAGTGTAAATAATATAGAGTAGGTCTTTAACTTTTAATCCCCAATTTCAACCGTCTTTATGAGAGAAAATAAGTTGTTATAAAATAAGCTGAATGTTTAACACATCAGCTGAATTTCAATAAAACAAAATTCTGAAAAATAAATTATTTTTATCAATCTGAAAATTTGTAACTTATGAATATTTTTTAACCGTTATTTGTTCTTTCATTGTTTTTACATTCTTTTACTATGTAAAAGCTGATTTTTGTTACATACAAACAAAATTGATTCTGAACCTTTTTCAACAAATTTATTAAAATAAAAATTAATTCTAATTATAATCGATTATCCAAACAATTAATTAATTTTTAAAGTTGCCTAAAAAACACCCTATACTGAAAAGGCACTACCATGACATTTCTCAAAAGCTATCTGGACTTTCTGTTTTTTTTTTTTTGAAGAAAAAGCCATCTGGACTTAATTGAACTAAACTAGTGATATTTGCAGTTGTGCTTAAGTTATATCAAGGATTTTTTCAAGACAACCGACGGATTATATATTCATGTTAAAATTGTGGATTAATTTAAAATTTTTGCATTGTAAAGATTTTCTTTATATTCTCATCCAATAATAAATTATTGTATATGATATACTTGTTAACTTTTATAATAATAATTCAAATTCAACAAATTCAGTTCTTAGCAGCTTTGCTTTACTGGTACATAAATTGGAAAAGTTTGAAACAGTCAAGGTAGGGGACTAAATGTATCATTGTTTGGTTGAGCTGAGATTTTTTTTTTTTTCATCTATATGTTATAAAGTTTTTCTGTCCTCCGATTAGTGTGGAGATAGTTACCCTACAGTCTTTTCAAGTTGGATTACAAAAAGGTATATTGTAATCATTAGGTAAATGATGAAGAAAGTTTCATAACTTTCTCACAATGGTCTTCAAGAAAAGTAGTGGTCCCACCATATCAGCCAAAAAAATTAAAGGAAGAACATGGGTCTAGCAATCAAAAGGGGTGCATTAATATGGTCAAAAAGTGACGAATTCAAATAGAATATGAGCTTACTTAATAACATTAACATCTATTTTAACTGAAACAAATAGGCAATGATAATATCACTTTTTCAAACAATTTTCTACCGGATCATTCCCAGTTAAACTAGAGAAGTTCAACACCATGAACACAACAGAACTCGATTCACAACCCACCAATTCATTGGAAAAGAATTATATAACCACTCTCCTTCTATATCTCAGGTACATACAGTTAATTTGAATTGTAAAGCATAACAGTAACACAACAGAAGGCTCAAAAAGAAGAAAAAACAAAGAAAAATCACAATCTTGCATGCAAAGAATCTCTTGTTGAATATTAGAAAGAAAAACAAAAGGGAGAAGATAAGGCACAGAGTAGTTGCGATACATTTGCTTCAACGATGTCTTCCCAACCAGAGAGAGAGCCTTGGATATTTACAAGAGCTACACACACCTCATGACCATTCACAACACTATCTTTACCATCATTTCTGTTCAGAATATTATGATTCACACTTCCAATCCAAGAAATCATTTTTTGCCCCCCCACGGAAAGCAGCAACACTGGAGAAGCAAGAAATAGCATAAAGATAAGCATCATCAATAATGTGGAAACTCAAAACTAACAGATCTACTATCTCATTGTAAGCATAAATACCTTGACTTTGTCATCAATAGATTGGCCCTTAACAGGTTGTGGTCTCTCATTAGGCGTTCCTGGCACTTGTCCTGGCCCACTTTGTCTCTCCTCCCTCACTTTGTTGAAAATGTGAGTAAAGCCATCTGCTGATGCAGGGTTATTCACATCCCAGTCACCAAACTTTGGAACAGCTGCACCTTTATCTGGCTGCATTATCAGAATGTCAAAAAGAAAACTTCACCAAGACAACAAGGTCAAATCCATGGTACTATAACAACAACAACAAAAGCCTTATCCCACTAGGTGAGTTTGGGGAAACAGATTCTCTGCAGTCACAGCAGTGACTGCATCAAATCTTGGCCATACAAAATAAATTACATATATTAAATAAAGAAAGAAAATATAAATCAAAAAAATTTGGACCCTCAATGTTGACTGCAAGAGCTTGCAATTGCTTTTTAACTGCAAAGAATCCTGGTCTTTGAGGTCAGCTACATGGATCACATGACGTCATTGAGCTCAGTTAAAGACCAAAAGTTTAGAAGCACTATTTACCATGAAGTCCCTCTAAACTTCTCCTACCGTCCTTCTTGGTCTCCTTGGTACTATATATGCAGTTTTTTTATTTTTTTTTCAAGGCATAAATAGTAAGACAAAGGAAGCAGAAAAGAAAACTAACTGTTTCATCTCCCCGATTAGCCGGTCTTAACCGAGACCTTCCTGGTGTTCCCTGGCTGCTGTCATATGAATTCTTTGGTTCCCACTGGGGACTGTCTCTGCCTGGAGCTCTAGCCTGGCGATGAAGCGGTGAACGTTCAATGCTGTACTCAGACCCAGTACTTTGCGTTGAATGTCTTCTACGATTATCAGCAGAACCTACTCCATGGCTTCTACTGCCACTCCTACTGCTTACATTGTCATGACGAGCTGGAGATTCAACAAAATTCTTAGGATCATCTTCCAAATGCAGTGATCCTTTTCTGGATTGATCCTCTGAATTAGCTCTGGGTCTGGTAGGAGGTAGGTTATCAGATGATGGATTATCAAAACTTAAATCAGCATTTTCCTCAGGGTCATTTGGATTTATTATCCTTGTGCCAGTTCGACCTTTCCGTGCCTTGTCAAAATATGCTGTATAAGGAACATTCTCTCCACTATCCCAATTGCCAAATTTGGGTACATGAGAACGTTGCTGCCAAATTGACACATTGAAAAGTGATTTCAATAAATAGACCCCAGAATACAAGTTTTAAATGTTAATAAATATCCTATTCCAACTCAATCAAGAATCAGAGTCATTAATAAAGCATATAACAACAAAGGGAAAAAAAACAGCAGTATTGCTCCTTTTGTTTCATTGCGAAAGGGAATACATTTTACTACTTTCAGATCAGGGCCTAGAAAATTGATAGCCAATGATTTCAGCCCCACCAGATAACTGTTACACTTTCTGGAAGCTGGTATAGTTCACACCAAATCTACCAGTATCAAGGAATAAAAGGATAAAATCTCAAAGATTCTTCTTCTCAACCCTTAAATTAAAAGGATCATAGTCCAAAAGATTCTAGGACAGAATATATCAAATAGAAAACAGATTACAATATTCAACATATAACAAAATCACTTCCAAAGAGAAAACTGTGGCTGTGAATCTTAATATCAGAAGAATTTACAATCCCAATACGACCAACTTATGACAATTTTATATTTCTAACCAATACAATGCACTAGTGCATGAATACACTAATGCTCGTTTTGGATCTTGAGATGTTAGCAGGAAAGAAATAGTCAAGAGAGAAATAGCAAATCAAACAAGCAGAGAAAGAACCCAAGTTTTCTTTCTTTCTTTTTTTCTCTTAATCTAAACAACTTAAAAATTTACTTTTTCTCATTGTTTTTCTTCTCTTCTATTTTTTTTTTTTTTTATGTTATTTCCTTCATTCCTTGTCGAAACAGAGTGTAAATTAGTGTATCTCTCCAGATAAAACAATGCCAAGGCCATATGGTGTTCCTCCACCCATGAAGGAATGTGTATCTAATGTGGATTTCATGTACGGCCATTTTGGCAACATGATTTCAGATGTGTTTCTGCTGACAAACAACAGAAAGGCCATTGGGAAATTTGTTGAAAAAGTTTCCCAAGTTTTGTAGGTTAGTAATCTTATCTAATAATGGTACATCTACATAGTTATCTGCATAAATAGCAGTGTATTATACACCAAATAAGTGATTGTTGACTGCAAATTTTAATCCCTGATTAACACAATTTTCCAAATTTGTCATTTTTCAGTACAAAATCGTCAGAAAAACCTTGGTTTGATTCGCACATTAAAAGTAACTCCAAACCTAAATGCTTTGTGATGAGAAACATGTTGGGAACAACAATGAGATAATGTACCATCAAACAAATAAAGTAAGTCCCTTGTACTTGTTGATGTGCAAATTTGCTTTCTTCCTTATAAATAATGAAACATTATCACTGTAATTTTTTTATCAGTTTAAGTGTTTATGGACTCATAAGTTATACAAACATGTTTTGTGGCCTGTCATAAAATTATGTTCAAGGACTCAAGGAGAATGCTTTTCCTTCTATTATCAAAGACAAAAGTTCCTAGTTCTTAAGAAAAATGTCCTCCTGTACCAAAGGGCAACTTATTCCCAAACTTTATTTTGTGAATGGGGCTTTATCATGCTGAACATGTGAAATGACAGAACTGCTGTAAGTGGAAAAATTTAGTATTCATCAATCATCAACATCAATGTAAGTTTGAATATATTTCCCTCTTTCTAAATAAATCTAATTTTTTTTTCTCTTTCTCTTTATACTAAACTCAAGCAAAAAACTTATGGTATTCCACAATAAAATTCCCTTAATAAGTCATATGATCAGTATTAAGAACTTGTTAACAAACCACACCAAACTCGAGATAGTTCAGATATATTTTAATAAGATCTATCAAAATATCATTATTCTGTACACCATGTAACTATCAGAAGAAAGATTGGACACAAGCTGTTTACAAGTAGCGTATCCTGTTTTTTCATCCCTGTAAGGTAAAATATTAAAACTGTCACTTGTTAGTAATAACATGTAGACCAAACTCTATATTTAGCGCATCAACATCTTTAAGGAACTAATCACTTAAATTTAAATTTAAGAGCCAAAAACAATTAGGCTGTAACAATTAATTACTTATACCAATTAGGACTATTTTTGACGCAGCAGGAAGCTATCCATCCTGCAATCATGGAACTGACATTTTTACTATTGACTGTTGTTTGCACTTAACTGTTCAACATTCAGTACCATTTAGAAACCAAAACCCATATGCATAATCAATTCCTTATAGTCCAAAAAAGAAAACAGTAGGAAACAAATGCAACAAATTCCAATGTGAACAACGCAGTTCATCAAAGTCATTTCTATAAGAAAAGAACAAACTCATAGCTACGATTCAATTAGCTGCTTAATTTCTCATATTTTGATTCAAACAAAACTAAATTAACAAGTCACAACACATCCAACTAGAAATTTTATGTGTTGTTACATGATCGACACCTTACAAAGAATAAGTCAGAAATCTATGAAATCAAAACAAGCCTCTATTCAGTATTCACAACGCTAAGCCAAATTGTTAACACGCAGCGTGATTTATGAAACTAGCAGCCAAAAATATCAAAAGAAATCTCTACATGATAAGATCCTAATTGGATTGCTCCATGTTTCCAAGAAGCAGAAAGATGAAGCTGCCAATGGTTGATTAGAGACAAAGAGTTGACCAAATAAAGAAAGCCTCTAATTTTGGTCAACCATGTCAATGCTTCAGAAGATGAACAAAAGAGATAACATGTGAAGGACGGAAAAAAGAACTTCCACCTAACACAGCAAAACGCAAAACATAGAAATGTAAGAGATAAAAACTAAGGTTAGATTCTCTTACCCTTCTCCACAAGTTTCACAGCAATCACAGACACATGAAACACAAACAAACCATAACAAAATGGAAAGAACGAAACAAAAATTAAAACTTACTGCCATTTCCTTCTACACCAGGCTTGAAAACCCAGAAATGGAAGAGCAGAATTTTTTCCTTAGAACAAAGAAAATTAAGCCTTTTTGGATCAAACCAAGAAGAGGTAAAAACTCAGAGAACCCAACCCAAGAAGCTGCTCCTCCACAGAATTCAATGACCAAGCAAGAGAGAGAGAGAGAGAGAGAGAGAGAGAGAGAGAAGGAGCGAAGAGCTTTAGAGAGAGGTTTATCAACCGTTGACCGGCGCCACCGGTAATGTTTGACTATTATTTTTCCTGTCTGTAATTTTTCTGTTTTTTTCCCTGTTTCAAAATCTCTCTCTCTCTCACAAAGTCGTCCACACACAGCATTAAGATTTTTTCAAAGTAATATATGAAATTACTCTGCCTCCGATCCTGTTTCTACTACTACTTCCAATTGAGAAAGTTTATCGAGTGCATTCTTGTTCAAGTGAAAGTCCAAATTGGTGATTATTAAATTAATACACAATAAGACATATTGCTTATTACAATATAGGAAGAGTAATGTAAACCAGCTTCTCACAAAATAATATTTTATAAAACCACTCACAAAGTGTACGAATTGGCACGAAATTCAGCTTAATTAGTGGTTCTAATATGCGCATGAATTCGGGAATTTGGTTTAATTAGTGATTTTGAGTTACATTTTTAGATGTTGAAACATATTAAATATTCAGGAAAAAAAGCTGTTTCGCGTAATAATTATATCGGGCTTATACTAGATTATTTACTATTGAAGTCTGAAAATATAATTTTTTTGAAAAGTGATAATAGAGAGATAGAAAAATAAAAAGAGAAAAGTATAAAATAAAATAAATAATGTAATAAAAAATGAAATTATCTAACGAGGTGTCATACAAATATACGTTGTAAGAATTATTCTAATAAAAATTTCAAATATTGAATATTGAATACGTTAGTTGTTGGAAAAAGGCTAAAGTGAAGTAAATTTATAATATTTACATATTAGGATCGAACTTTTTATTTTTATGTTTGAGAACTATTATTCGTGTAGTAAAATATATCATTTTTTTGTTATAAAGTCATTATTATATATCTCTTTAATATGTTTTTAACAAATATTAGATGAAAGAGAACAAGAAAAAAATTGTTTACATGAAAGACGTAATAAAAAAAAAGTTAAGATAAGAGACAAAAAGAAGTTTAAAAATAAATATTTTTTTAAGCTGTATGAATTGAAAGAAAAAGGGAAATTGGGAAAAGAGAAAAAGTTACTGTTTGATTATTTGGTTGAGTAAACAATTGAAAAAAAAAATTCTAATACAAAAAAAATTATGTCCGTATAAAGTAGTACAAAATTCATCTTTTTAGAGAATAAGGTGTATTATATATGTAAAGAGAATATATATATATATATATATACATATATATATATATACGTAATAAAAATTGATCATCTTGTAGTGCAAATTTTACTTCATAGAATGAGATTTTATATTAACGAATCTCACACTTTTTTGTCTCTTTACTCTCTTTTCATCTCCCTTTCATATGACTAGCTAATTTCTTTCTTTTCTTACCTTTACACTTCCATAAAACCTAACATAGGGAAAACAAATTGTTTATATTTTGTTAATATGCTTTAAGAAATTACAATGCTAAACCCCAAAGATGGTACATTTATATGATTTATCAAAAGCTAGGCAAGCAAACCACATTAAAATCCAAGGCAAATTTCGGTTTTTATTATCTTTTTTACCATTAAGTTTAATTTTAACTATTTTAAAACTTAAAATTAATCTAAATTATCTAATAACTTTATTGTTATTATTAAACTGACGCTCAAAGTTGTTCGGCTCTCATGAGTCTATGAGCTGTGTATAGCTTGGATTTTGCAAGGTTGAGTGTGACCGTTTTTTTGGTAGTTGAGCATTCATGGCAAGTAGGTGAATTCACGTCATGTTAAGGATGTCATAATTTCAAAATGATTTAAAATGAAATATAATAATATATCTTCCGTCCTTCCATATTGAAAGTTGCAGTTTTATAATAGCAAGATATTTCTTTTCCTTGTTCTTTCTTTTTTTCCTGTTTGATGATAACAAGATAAATTTTCCTCTTGCTAGTGTATTGCTTGCAAATATTTGATTGTTGGCTCGAAGGTGGAATACATATAAAATATATTCTAATGCTCCATTTAAATTTTGACACTAAAAGAGTAATGATCATTAATAATTGACACTAAAAGAGTAATGATCATTAATAAATGAGAGTAAATAAAATAATATTTTTAAGCTGTGACTAAGACGGTTATAGGCCATATCAACATACTTTTGGTTAATTTCATCACAATATGAATTTAAAAAATTTATAATTTGATAAATATTTATTCAAAAACTAAATTGACCAATGCTATGTAAAAAAAATGTGCAATATATCACTTTTTATATTAAAATGGGATTTAGTTAAATATGATGTGTGAATTGTTGTAATTTTTTTTTATACCTGTCTATATAATTATTTATAGGATAATGTATCTCACAATAGTTTGTCGACCGGCCCATGACTTCAAATCTTTTCGTGCTTGTGCACTCAAGGCTGAGAGACTGTGTACATCATCAGTCGTTCATTGATTGGCTCATGGCTTCAAGTCTCATCGTGCTTACACACTCAAGGCTGAGGAAATGTGTACCCAATCGGTCATTTGTTGACTAGCCTATGACCTCAAACCTCTTCGAGCTTGTGCACTTCATGCTAAGGGACTATATACCTCACTGGTCATTCGTCAACTGACTCGTGACTTCAAGCCTTTTTATACTTATGCTCTCGAGGCTGAGAGACTATGTACCACAACAATTGTCAATCAACTGTTTCTCGAGTCCAATACTCAATCCTTCATGGTCAGCTTCTGAGCACACATTCACTCATAACACCCCCAATCTTGAGAGCTATTACAACCTCTTGATAATTTTGAGATATCAATCATCACAATTAATTGAGAGTTTACAAGCCTAGATTACCGTTATTGGATGAAGGAGCAGGGCACGTGGATAAGAATACTAAGGACAAACCTAAGACAACAAATTATAGTTTATGACTTGAATTCTTCTAGGCTAGGTCTCGTAAATCCTAGGTGGAATCTAGTTGCAAGAACATTTTGGCTCCCACCATGGGGCTACGGCTAAACTTTTCTCGTCGCTCTTTTTCGTGCTTTGTTTCATATGCATTTTGTGATAGAAGAAGATATTATTTGAAGATAAAAGCTAGGAAAATCAAGAGCAGGATATTTTTCAAGGATAAATAAGTTGAAGAAGAAGATAATTACTGGAATTACTTAGAGGTATTATTTGTTTGTAGTTTCTTGTGATTATCTCCTTAATTAAACCCAACTACAATTCTATAAATAAGAGGCCATTTTGAGATCCTCATAATCTTTGTGTGCTTGTGCACATTCTTTCTATAGATCATACCTTTCTTCTTTTTTATAATCATGAAGTTCATTCAGCTCCTTCAGATCCTTTTGAAGATTTTTCAGTTTATTTTCCAACTCCTGAAAGTTCTTGAGAAGAGTAGCATTTCCCCTGACACATGTCTCAAAATCAAGACGTAGCTCAGACTCTTTGTCTTTAGGAGTCATACAAGCTCCACATGTCTGAGTGGACATGTCCATTGAAATTTATGCTTGATCCTGAAGAGTTTTCTCAAGCTTTAAATGATCTTGCGATAGATTCTTGAAATCTTTTTTGCAAGTGTTTATAAGCTTCTAAGAGAATAGATGAGTTAGATAGAAGTTCATGATAAGCTTTTCTGAGATACTTAGGGTCGTCAAAATTTACCTCATCTTCCTGATCTGATTTAGATTCCTCAGAAGTTGTATCTGCCATTAGGCATATGTTAGCTTCGTCATTATCTTCATCAAATAAGGCATCATCCAGATCTTTCCAGGTACTCGTAAGACCCTTTTTTCTTTAGTCTTGAAGTATTTCTTATTTTCCTGACCATTCTCCAGTTCAGGACATTCAGATTTTAAGTGTCCAGGCTTTTTGCATTCATAGTAAATTATGGAGCTGATGTCTTTATCTTTCTTTTCTTTGGGCATTCTTCTTAAGGAACTTTCCTCTTGGAGCTACCTTTGTTTCGCCACATTTTACGGATCTTTCGTGAAATGAAAGCAAGCTCATCTTGATCATAATCTTCCTCAGATTCATCGTCAAATGAATCATCAACCTTAAGGGCTTTGGACAAACTTCTCAAGACTTGTTCTTTGGATGATGATGCTTTCTTAATCTTCTAAATGCTAAGAGCCAAATATTTTTCTCTTTTGGTTCATTCATTTTGCTAAAGTTGTTATTCATGAACCTTGAGGGTACCAACTAGTTCCTCAAGGGACATAGAATCAAGATTCTTTAAGTCTTTTGACATTGTTACCTGCGGTCTCCACTTCCTTGACAAACTTCTCAAAAAATTTTCAATATGATCATAATTATCATAAGTTTTAACTAAGGATATTAGTTCATTGAGAATGGTTTGGAAGCATCCGAACTTAAATTGTATATCTTCATCTTCTTCCATAGAGAAGAGTTCATACTTACGAGTGAGGAGACTGAGTTTGTTACTCTTTACTTGTGACGTTCCTTCGTATGTTACGGCCAGAGTGTCCAACATTTATTTGACACTTCTGAAGTTGTGTTCCTTGGTGTATTCTTCTTTGGATAAAGCACACAACATGACATTTCGAGCCTTAGAGTTGACTAGGAATCTGAGTTTTTGCTCCTCTGTCCATTGGCTTATAGGAATCTCATTCAAGTGATCATCATATGGAATATAATCACCATTTTCCACCACATCTCATAGATGTATATGAATGGATTTAAAGTAAGCTATCATACGCTCTTTCCAATAATCATATTTTATGGCTCTGAATAATGGTGGTTTGTTGGTGGAGAATCCTTCTTCCATATCTTTGATATTCTAGATCTTTTCCTTAGTATTGTCAAATACTTAGCCCTTAAGGCCAAGCTCCGATACCAATTTTTGGATCGAGCCCTTCCTACTAGGCCAAAAGCTATAGTTGATAGTGAGCCCAAGTAGCACATGTTAACTTTGACTTGACCCACCTTGGCCTCCACCACAAAATAATTGATGTTACAACCCGACAAACATCATCCATCTTGTTCTTATCATATTCCTTGTTAGCCCTTTGTTCTCTAAATTCTAAGTCACTTGATTGTTCCCTTGTTGTCTTGAAAAAGAATCATTGATAAAGTTCTTTCTCAAGAACTTATAATAAGAAGTTGAGTGGTAAAAGGTAAAACGAGTGAGATCATCATCGAGCAAAAGCCTTGATTGTGTGAAACACATGTGATCCTATTAATTGAGTGAAACACTTAGTGAGTGGAGAGGATCCATATTTTTTTTACTTCTTGTTGATTGAAACTATGACTACTCATTGGGGCTTCAGGATGGATGGGTTGGAAAGGAGAAATTGGAGACATACAGAAACATGGAAAAAGTTAGAGGTTTTGAAGGAGAAGGTTCCAAGTTTCCAAGGAATGAGTGATTTGGAGGCACACTTAAATTGGGAGATGAAAATAGAGCAAGTGTTTGCATGCTGCCAATATAGTGAAGAAGAAAATTTTAAGGTGGCCGTTCTATAGTTTAAGGATCATGATCTAATTTGGTGGGATCAAGAAAAGAAATATAAGAAAAGATTCAATGAAACCCTGGTGGCAACATGGTTGGAGATGAAGACCTTGATGAGAAAAAGGTATGTTTCGAGAAAATATCAAATGAGGCATATAGAAGAAGAGAGAAAAAAAAGAGATAACGGAGAGATGGAAGGTTAGGTTGGAGGACCAAACAAAAGAGGGAGGGTATCTCTACTAGTGATAAACTCACTACAACTATTCATCCAACTAGAAGTAGGGAAATTGAATCTCTCATGTGTTCTAGAAAAGGGCAAATGACTTCTCAATGCACAAGGTGGAAGACATTGACAAATGAGTTAAAAGAAAAAGAGATGAAAAAAAATGTGTTAAGAGAAAATGAGATGAGAAATAAAGAGTTGAGGGAAAAAGAAAATGAAATGAGAGAAAAAGATATCAAGAGAATGAAATGAAAGAAAAAGATATGAGTGAAAGAGAAATAATTGAAATAGAGAGTGAAAAGAAAAAACAAAAGATAAAGAGAAATATGATTGATCTTACTTTTATTCTAACCTGTTGATTTTAAAGGGGAGATTGTTGACTTTAAGGGAAGCTGGAAGAAGATGAAAGCAAGGATGAAGACTTGATGTTTTAGCTTTTTACATGTCCAATCATTTGAAGGCATTTGTAATTTGTCTAAGTGGTTCAAGTGTATTGCCTTATGATCTTTCATTTGCATTTGCATTCTCATTTTCATGCATACATGATTTTTGATAAAAATCTCAAAGCAATCCAATGATTTCATAAGAAGTTAAGTTCTCATGGCTAAGTCTTTGAAAAAAAGTGAAAACCTATTGTTTTAATTGATTACACAAGCATTTTAATCGATTAAATACATTCATACTATTTCTGAAAAAGCCTTGAAGAATAGTTTAATCGATTACTAGCTTCTTGTAATCGATTACATAGTAGCATATGAAAAACATGCATCACTGGAATAATCGATTATTCTATTATATAATCAATTATATAAACTTGTTAGCTATGATGCATTTCTGGTATAATCGATTACCATTTTCAGTAATCGATTACACAGGTCGGGTGCGTGTTTTGAGCTTTGCTGGTTTAATCGATTACCAGTCTTATGTAATCGATTATTTCTTCATGCTTCAAATATACTAAGACCGTTTTAATCGATTACGTTTTGGGTTAATCGATTATCTTGTTCATGAAAACATTTCCAGGAAGTTCAAGAACATATTAATCGATTATGTGATAGTTTAATCGATTACATATGATTAAATAATCGATTACCTTGTTGTTTTAATTGATTATTGTCAGTTAAATCAGTTTTTTAAAAGCTTTTCTTAACTTGTCTTTATAAATAGACTTAGAGCGAATTGTTCTAAAAAACCTTGAGCATTTTGTGTGAATCACTAAAAAGATAGAAAGCTTTTTCTAAACCCAAAATACTGATTTGTTCTAAGAGTGAAAAACCTCTCATGAGATCAAGAGAGTTGAGTCTTTGAGATGAGATTTTAAAGAAAAGAAGAGATTTCAAGAGTTCTTATTCTGAGCTTTGAATTACATTCAACCTGACTGATTGGTAACATCATTCATTCATTCATTCATTCATTCATTTGAAGGATCATAGGTTGTATATCTTGAATCTTTCTTTAGAATTTTTCTGTGTATTAAAAATTCTGTTGGTTTATATCTTAGTTTCTTTAAAGATGTTTTCTAGAGTAGGGTTCTCTAGAGGTAAGAACAGAGTAGTGTTCTCTGGGTCTTGATCATTTGAAGTCTATAGGGTTTAGATTTTTGTTTCTTTGTCTAGTGTGGATAAAGGTGATAATTGTAAACTGATTGTAAAGATTCTTTGATTTAGTGAAAACTCTAACCAGTGAAAACTCTAACCTAGTGTGGGTTGGAAGTAATTGGATGTAGCCTCATAGGTTGAGAGGTGAACCAGTATAAATTGCCTTGTCTCTTGTCTTGAATTCTATATATTTCATTGCTTATCTTTGTGAAATCAAAATATTATCATCAAAGAAACTATTCCTGTCATTATATGCATATCAAGGATTGATCTTGATTGAAGAAAGAGTTCTGGATTTTCAAAAGGTAAACAAGTGATATGATCCAAGATTTTAATTCCCAATTTATTTTAGAAAATTTTAAATATCAGATTTAAACCAATTCACCCCCCTCTTGGTTTATTTGCAGTATATTCATTGTGTTTTCATAACCCATTGTTTAATTGTCACGATCATCTTGTTAAAGGATTTGAACAATTTTAGAGATAAGGGGAGCAACATGAAGATTAAGCTATGAAGAGTTTTGTCATTTAACATGCCCAACTCCTTATTGAGTGGCATTTATATTGATTGTTGATTTTTAGTCATAATGTATTGGTGTGTACATCATGCATCATCATATAGAAGTATAAAGATTATTTCTAAGGTAAGAAACATTTTCAGTGCATAACTCTCTATTTTAACTAATTATCATTTATCCGTAATCGATTACACAAGTCTTTTGAGAAGCTTGCAGAGAGATCTTCATTCTGGATTAATCTGTTACCACGTATCCATAATCAATTAACTTGTTCTTTTGAGACCATGTCTATTTTGTTGGGTCTATACTTTAATTAGGAAGGTATAGTAATTGATTACATCATTCTTGAAAGTGTTCCCAGAAATTATCAAGAACACTTTAATTGATTAAATCAATAATCTAATCGGTTACATTGTTCTTGAAAGCTTTCCAGGTTTGGGGAAAAATACTTTAATCGATTAAAAAGAGAATCTAATCAATTACTTCTTCGAGATAATCGATTACATTGATAATTTAAATGATTACAGGCAATTATAACTATTTTCTTTATATATAGCCACTTTGTGTTCTCACTTTTAACAATGATTTAGACGAGCTTTTATGACACACAAACTCTAGTTTTTGTTTCTTGAAGCTTTCAAAGGTTAAAGTGAGTTGTAAACATCATTTGAGATCAAGAGAGATCCATTCAATCAAGCATTTGGTTCTTGCATATGAATGTAAAGGTCGCGTCTCTCCTTGACTCTGTTTTCATATGTTTTTACATATTGCTGCTGGATATGTATGAGTATTTACAACATGCTAGAATAGGTGTTTCTAAATCAAAGCTAAGGGTAGGTTTCTCTTAAAGGACTAAGGGTTGGGTGCCTTGGTTTCATTTTCTGGGTAGAATTTGAAATTGATTTTTATTGCATGTAAAACTCACATTGCATAGTCAATATCTAATTTAGGTTGAATTAGATAACTAGAGTAGCTTCTCTACAAATAGAGAGTGAACCAATATAAATCTTGCTATCCATCTTCTCTTGAATCTTATCTCTCTTTATTGCATTCTTTATCAATTTACCAAGGTTCAAAGGTTTTTAAAATTGATGCACTTTAACAAAAGGATATTGTGTATAGGTGATTGATTCATTATTGGTTTTAAAAAAAGGGATACGATCCTTGTGAAGCAAAAGTTTTACAAAACTCTGTTTTTATTTCGATTTGATTTTAAAACCAATTCACCTCATATCTTGGTTTGGTGAGTCCCATCATCTTTTTCAGCGAATTGTTTCAAAAGAAGGAAAGCAAAGCATCAAATGAATATCAACTTGAATTTCAAGGATACTTGATGTTGCAACCAGGGGCACTGTTGTTTCCAAGTGGTTGAAAAGATCAAAGATACTACTTATAAACTTAAATTTTATGGTAAGTATCAAGTCAATGTCACTTTTATTGTTGTTGACTTTCCTTTGATTGATGTAGATGATGAACTCTATTTGAGGATGAATCTTTTTGAAGAGGGAAAGAATGATATGCAAAGGTCCAATCACTTCTAATGTCTTTTGCAATGGATGAAAGGCCCAATAACCAAAGCAAGATTGAAAAGTACTAGGAAGCCTTTCAAAAGCTTAGTCATCCAAGTGCCAAACCAAGAATTGTCTCATTTCTAAACTTGAAGATAAATTAAACAAACTTAAAGACAATAATTTCAATAGCACAATGAGCCCAAAAGTTTATACTCAAGATGCAACTATGGGCTGGAGTTTATTTGGATAGGTTACATAACTTTTGGGCTAAAAAACTAATTTAGGCATATTTTCTAATTTTCATTTAATTTTCATATTTAATTTCATGTAATAATTTCATATGGCTCTTGACATCTTTTAGGTTAGATTTTATGTTTTTAGGCTTCCCAAGTTATTATAATGGTTAGTGGGGTTTTATTCCTAGTGAAAATTTAATGAAAATGAGAATTTAATACTAAATGAGAATTAACTCCTAGTGAGATGTTTAGAAGGAAGCCTAGCCTATAAATAACTGAAACTTTGTAGCTTTGAGATATAATGAGTCTGAATGAAAGTTTGAGTTTCTCCGTTTTGTGAGAGCTTTCCTTGGTTTTTGGGCAAATAACTAAATCTGATCTTATCAAGGAAACTTATAGCGATTAAATCTATGACTTATTACTCACCTATTTCTTGAGTGTGGTGTCAATATTCTTCCCTTAATACAATACTAAACCAATTTTTAAATATGAAATCTTCAAGGCTATTTGTCATGTTTTCATGTTCGTATCAGCTCCTTTCGCTCAATCCACAATAGTAAGTCCCCTTTGTTTAAAGAAAAGTTTTCCTAAAGACACGCTTGGGAAACAAGCTGAGTTGATTAAGATGTGGTCAATTTTTCTAACTTGGGATATTTTAGTAATTGTCTTAACATCAAAGATGTAGCTTTCTTTCCTTATCAACCACAATTGTTTTCTCGGCAATTTGGCTTTAGTCAGTTAAAACCATATTAGATCATGAAGAAGCTCTCAGACCCTAAAGAATTTGTTGTATCTAAAGAGACCTTGCCCCACAAACTAAAGAAGCTTATCCCCAAAAGAAAAATGCAATTCTATCCCATGTTCTTCGAAAAGAGTTTCCACTGCACTAAAGAATTCCATAATTGGTAGAATAAATTCTATTCAAAGAGAAGTATTTCTGGTTCCAATTGCCACAAGAAGTTGACTCCATTTCCATCTTTCTTGAAGGAAACTACAAATAATAAGAAAGGTAAACTCGAACATTGCAAGCAAATATCTCAATTCGAGAACTTTTACAAGGAGTTTTATAACCCAAATGACATAATGATAAGTGCCATATTTTAGTTAAATTCAGGCTTACAATGCTGGCACTTATCTTTTGATCTCAGTAAATTTGTTTATAAACTCGCCCTAAACCTAGTTGATTTGTATTTAGTACTGATATAAATGTTGTTTTTCACATTTTTGGAAGATTAGTCCAATCATACTTGGTATTTTGATAGGTTTCAATGGTATCCGGAGCATCCAAGTAATCAAGACAAGCAAGAAGGGGCAAAATGGTCAATATAGGAAGAATCTACAAGCAAACTCGCCCAGAACTCACCCAGGCTAACATCTTTCTTCAACATTAAGACTTTAACTCCCCCAGGCGAGTGGAGGTTTCCAGAAAAATGTATTAACTCGCCCAAGCGAGTGAAACAAGACCAAATTTCTCGCCTGGGCTAGTGAGCTTAAGCAGGTGACCAAATCCTATAAATAGCCATGCAAATCATGAAGTAAAGGCATGATTTTGGAGAGAGAACGTGAGAAACACCTTAGGTAGCTTAGAGAGAGGTAAGAGAAGAGAGAAAAAGAGTGGAAACTCTGCAGGAACGTGCCGGGGATCGCTACCTTAGTCATGTCTTCTGTTGATCTCTTGCTCTGCACCATGATCGGTTAGTTTCTCCTAAGGATTGGATGTAATCTTTTGTATCCTTATGTATCTCTTTTAATATTTGATATATGTATGAATCTTTTCTACTTATTCTGGTGATTTCATTCTGTTCTTAATGTTTGATTCTACTTGATCACTAGTTTCATGAAATTGAATTCTAAGTTTAACTGGAAAGTACTCTTAGGATTTGAACTGAATGATTTTACTCTTTACGTTACGTTTCTTGGAATAGAGTATAATGTTTAGATTGCAAATAACACGCGATTATGATTGTAATGCTGGGTTATTTACTTCGTATGCGAGGGATCAATATTCAGTAAATATCATTAGGATTCTTGAATGCGAGGGATCGATTCAGGGTGAGTTAATGTGTGCATCAGTAATGATAGAAAATGATTTATACATGGTAATATCAATTGAATACTGAGGGTATGAATGATGAAACCCAATCCTACGTTCTCTTCAATTAATTTCATTTTATTAGTTCCGTTATTTCTTTAATTTCCGACGCACTATTTACGTTATTTCCATAAAACCATCAAACTTTGACCATACTTGTTGTACATAACTATTAAACTGTTATTTTTATTTAAATTAACTTAGTAACTCAAGTCTCTGTGGAGACAATCTTTTATAAATTCTGTAACCTGCAACGACAATTGGTACGCTTGCCAATAGTCTAACACATAATTTTTACCATTAAGCTAGCAGCCATGTCTCTATGGGAACAAATTAAACAAAATAGGCTCAATCAAAAAGTAATAAAACCCAAAGCCTCAACTGGTTTTGAGAAATTTTTCCAAACAATCTTCCCATTTTTCCAATAGCCAAATTTGGTCTTTTAAAATCCTTAAGACAACCAAAATAGGTACGAGAAACATGGTCTTTCTTTGCTTTGCTTAAACCTGATCCTCCTAAGTAACATAAGATTACCCCTATAAAACTTGTTTATGACCCTTACCTTTACCTTGATGATGATCAATTACCCTATTGGCATGTTAGTATATATAGAGTTAAATTGCTCATTGAAACTCCCTGGGGTAAGATTTATTGACTATCTCCATTTGAATTTTATACTCCTTTGCCTTTTGACTATCTTAGGATTTTATTAATCTTGTTTCTTCATTTTGATTCCAGCTCTTCCTAAGAAGATCTCTGAAGATGTTGAGATATCAAGTAATGAAAGTGATGATAAAGAAGCCTAATAGAGTAATGTTCCAAGGAAGAAAGCTTCAAGGAAACCCAAAAGCAGTCTTGTCATCAAGGTAACCAAAGGACATATTTTACTTCTTTTCAACATCATTGAAATGAACATCTTTTGATGTTATTTCCTTACTTTTATTTTGGTTCTAGACTTCCAAGGGAACCCCATTTTCCACCAAATCCAAGAGGGTTATAATTGAAATAACAAAGCCTTCAGGTCAAAGGGACACCTAACACACCCAAACTAAACACACTCTTCAGCAACGTATCCAAATATGCTGAACAATACATCTCAGCCTTTAGCATGTACAAACAATGAGAACCATTCGACCAAGATTATCATCACTAAATCAGCTTAAGAGTAATCACTCAGTTAGAAGCAGTTAAACATGATTAATGGGATTATTACTCAGTTGGTAATCACGATATTATAGGCCTAGCCAGGTTAGTATAAAAAGGGGTAGACCCCCCAGGTAAAGGATTGATTCATTCTCACCTACTCACTATACATCACTAACAACTCTAAGTTGAACCCTCACTTGAGTGAAAATAATGGAAACAACAAAATTAGTACACTGGAAATACGTATAATTATGAAAACACGTCAAATGAATTTAATTAATTCAAGAGAAACATAGGATTGTATTTCATTGTTCATATCCTCAGTATCCAAACAATATTAATACATATGAATCATTTTATAATATCACTGATATACACATTAAATCACCCTGAATGGATCCCTCGTATTCGAGAATCCTAAGAATATATAAAATAAATATATCAGAATTACAATCATAATATCGTGCTATTTGCAATCAAAACGTTATTCTCTCTTCCTAGCAACGTAACGTAAATAGTGAAGTCATTCAATTCAAATTCTAAGAGTACTTTCTAGTCAAACTTAAATTCCAATTTCATGAATTTAGTGATAAAGTAGAATCAAGTATTACAAACAGAATGAAATCATTAGTAATGAGTAGAAAATATTCATATATATATATATAATATCAAAAGAGATGCATATGGGTACGAAGATTACATCCAATCCTTCAGAGAAACTACCTAATCATTTTGTAGAGCATAAGATCAACATAAGAAATGATGAAGGATGCGTCCACGATCACTTCTTTGCATCTCCAACTCCACTTTTTCTCTCTTTTCTCTCCTAACTTCGTGTTTCTTCCTCTGGTTTCTGCACATTTCTTCTTGTTGCTGTGCATGGCTTTTAAACGAAATGATCCAAGAGGTGCTAGACCAACTTGTCCAGGCGAGTTCCTTCCTTTATGTTGAAGTTATGTCACTCGCCCAGGCGAGTTGATAACTTCATGTTGAAGGAATGTCACTAGCCCAGGCAAGTGACACTCTGAAATTCTTCATAATAACCCTTGGTGCTCTTTAGCTTGGCTTGGTTTCTAGATCCAACAAATAATCATCAAAACATAAGAAATGCATGAATAAATCTTCCATATTTAAACCAAAACATTTATAAATATACAATATATAAGACAACTAGAATTGAGGGAAGTTTATAAGAAAACTATTAAAATCAAACGATAAGTGTTAACATTCTAATCCCAAAAATAACTAAAATATGACACTTATTAGGTTTATAGGAAAACAAAAACTGGAATTAAAATGTTGGTTGAAAACATTGTCCTAATTCATCAATCCTTAAATGTCACGTGTACAATGGTACAACCTAGTATTTATTGATAATAATTCCTAACTATCAATAACTTTGCAAATAACTTTAGTCGTCATCTTCACCGTCAATGACTTTTATTTTCGATCTTCACCCTTGATGACTTATATCTCCAATCTCCATTGTTGATATCTTCTAGTGTTTTGGTGTTTTTCATGTCTTGATGCTTTCTAAATCTTCATCTCTTCTATCATCGTACAATTAGCCAAAAGACTATATTTTGATACTTAATCAAAATAGTCTACTAAAAGACTATTTTTCTCAATACTTCATTGATAATCATTTTTTGATAATTGAATAATGTCTATGTTAACACATACTAAAAATTGTAAATTTGGTATCTTTTCTTTAAATTTCTTATATCCATTTGCTTATTTACAATCACAAAACAAAAAGAAATAAAAAAACGCAATAGATGAAGTATATCCAAGATTTGTCATATAATTGAGAAAAAAGGGTAAACTAATGATTTACACGACGAATGTATATTGTACATAGCAAAAGACAATAGTTCAGATCAATTTAGAGCGATACACAAACTTAACAGTACAAGGGAGAGATTTGATGTTTCTTGGAAACACCTTGGACTTCAAATTGAGATCAATCCTTACTAATAATATTTTTTTTATTTGTTATGAAAAACCAGTACAATGGATATAATATACACAAGAGTTGTATTTAGTAATGCAAAAAGCATTACAATTCTATTTTGTGATATATAATGAGATAAATGTCATAACATCATCTGGAAATACTTTCATATAAATGATATTTTTATTTAATTATGTCTTTTTTCATGGCGGCATCTATTTATTATGGAGCAGCCACGATTGTAGGAGTTGGCAGTAACACGTTCGTCATTATTTTGATTGAAAAGTTTACGTCCGCTCAGCCTGAGCATTTCTTTTTGTATGTTTTCACCATCTAGTTTGCCTTGGTTAATTGTAGCCATGCTAAGAAGAAGAAAACAAAAGAACCAAACCTTCATGTTGGAATTTGGTTGTGCCATAAAACCTCAAATGTTGTATTCTTTAAGATAATTATAGTGTAGGTCTCTTTTGTATTCTGCAATTGTAGTAATTACATTCTACGGATTTATAGTTTCTAATTTAATGCTCACAGTTACAAACAACTGCGAAATTAGGTTTAAATCAGTAATATAAAATGGACAAATTTTTAGTTGTTTACTTTTAGAAAAAAAATTGTGGTTTACCTGCTTTGATGGTTATCGACCATAGTTATAAAACTTGGTTCGGCCCGGCCGGTCAAACCGGGATCTGGTGATACAACCGGACCAAGTGCACCATCGGACCACTCAAGCAAGTGACTCAGGATCACCCGGTCAAACTCGGCCAGTTTTGATGAAAATCGATGACTCGGTCAGTTTTTAAAACTCGGATTGGGTTGTGCCACCGCCGCATTGCGAGGTAACTCGTTGTGTCGGCCTCGCCTCCGATAATGCAGACAAAGAGGAAGCGGAAGAGAGAAAGCAGAAGAGAGGAAGAGGAAGACCAAACACTGAAGTGAAAGAGGCGGACAGAAAAGAAACTTGCCTTTTTGGGGTGTGGTGTAAGTCAATTGCTTTTTGGGCATTTAGACCAAGCATTGAAGTGGAAGATGCAAAGTGAGGTAGCCGTAGTGCCGCACAACACATAAAAAGTGAGAGAAGTGAGGCTGAAATGGAAGAGAGGGTTATATAGGATTAGGGTTTTTCATTTTGGGCCACCAGATTCATAAAGACATAAACATATTTGCTTCTTGCACTTCCTTTATTGTTTACTGTACTACTTTTGACTTTTTTTTTAATTAAAAATTGAACTTGTGTTTTAATTTAAGTAGTTGCTATTTACACTTTTTTTTATTAATATATTTTACTTGTGTTATCAACTTTAATACTTCAATTATTATTTTGAATTTTTTAGTATATTTTTCTTAATCAAATAATATTAGTTATATACTTATATATAATATAATTTTAAAATTTTTAATATAGACCGGACCAATTACTGACTCACCGATTGGACCACTGATCCATTAACCCACTACCTCGATCGGGTCAATGACCGGACCGAATTTTATAACGATGTTATCGACCATATGGTGTTTGAATGTATTCATCTAAATTTATTCTAATATTCTAAAATTAATTTGGATTTTGTTATTTTTGTCTCTAACTAACAATATCCTCTTAAGTTGGTTATATTTCAAAATCTTATGAGGAAGTTAATATTTACTAATTACAAAGATGAATAAAGTTAATTTATTTTCTAATTTAACCCTAAAAAGTAGTTGATATTGAAGTTTTTTATTTATGTTTTTTAGTGCAATAGAATTATAATGTCCTTATACGAATATATTACTATGTTCATTTCTAACAAGATATATATTTATTTTATATTGGTAACATTTTTAAAGTGGAAGAATTAATTCAGAAAAGATGTACGTGCACACTCACACGTAAACACACAAAATGCAATAGATAAATAAAATTAACATCAAGAAAAGAATTTACATGAAAACAAATATAGACAAAACGTGATATGTTTTTGATTTTTAAAAAATCAGTGTAATGTTTAAGCAATTTGAATTGCTTATTCTTCTCACTAGCTACTAAAGAAACCTATTTTGCTCTTTTCCCGAAAGAAAAAGCATATTTTGTTAACACTTACTATTCATTAGTGATTTATTTTATTATACACCACTAAAGAAACATCCACGGAGTTATATATTTAGTTGTTTATAAAATAAACACTAACAAATTGGCTAATTGTTATTAACGGATTTATAGAGAGGTGTTAATAAATAATTAAAATAAATACTAAATTATAAAATATTTTTTTGTTAGCAATGCCTACAAAAAATAAAAAATAAAACATTAATGTTTTTTTAGGGGTAAAAGCTGAACTATATTGATGAAAATCAAAAGATACATCATGGGAAATTATTTAGTCCAGTTGGAAGGAACCTCCTCTATCCAACAATTATCAAAATAAGTAAAAGACAAAGATGCTAAACAATTAGCAGTTTGATTGCCTCATTTCCCAGTGAAAATGAGCTTTTGCAATGAAGAATTTGGCAGTAACTGTTGGCTATCTTAAATCAACCCCTGAAAGAGTGATCTTCCCAGGACCTCTTTGTGGTGCCATTGTTGTACCAGTTAAAGACAATCGGTCTCAAACAAAATTGGAGATAACAACTCCCAACAGTAATTATCGCCCATCTAAAAGCATAACTTTAGTTTCAGCCTCCCTTAGCGTTAAGACAATATCCAGCAATCAAACCTATGCCCGTGCCAACATTTTTGCGAATGGCAACATCAAAATTCACCATGTAACAACCATGAGGTGGCAACTTCCAAGTATTTGTCTTAGCATTATCTTCTAAGGCTGAATCAGTTTCATATTTGGTAAGGGGAGCAAATTCATCACATTACTCGGGATTTGGCCACAATCCAGTCTCTTGGTTTTGAACACACATTGATTCCTTCCACCATTCTTTTGCTACAAGAGCTTCATTAAAAGCCCTAACAAAACGAAATCCCAAACCTCTATGCTTCTTATTTCTTGCATTTTTTCCAGCTCAACCAATGAATCTTCCTTCTTTGAATATCACCTCCCCTAAAGAAACTAACAGTAAGCCTTTTAATATCTTCACAAATGGATATTGGCTAGAGGAAGCATCCCATGACATAAGAATGATGGACTCCAAAATTGAATCAAGTCCTGTTTGCCCTGATATTCCTTGCAATGGAACTCAATCTTCAATTCACTTCAAACAGAGCATGTAACCCTTCCCTAGAATGGGGCCGTTGAATCAAGTCCTGTTTGCCCTGATCTTCCTTGCAATGGAACTCAATCTTCAATTCACTTCAAACAGAGCATGTAACCCTTCCCAAGAATGGGGTTGTTTATGTTTTTCTAAATTCGAAAATGGATTTTGGAAGAAGAATAGAAATGGATTTGGATTGACACCATGGAATAGGAATTCCAATAAGTCTTGCAAGAATCACCACAATAGCTCAGAAGCCATTGATAAGAAACAAGAAGTTCTTGACTAAGAACAAAGGGAGAAAACTCTCACCAAGAATTCAGAAATTGTATTGATTCACCAAAGATGGAATCCCTTTTTACATGCA
>QARZ01040182.1:0-21670 GCA_013407115.1 Glycine latifolia | reverse complement strand
AAGCTTAGACGTCCTTATCGTGCCTTCTACTCCTTAAAGGTTGAAACTTTAAACTTTCGTTTGGAGAAATGATCTCTTCGCCTGATGATTTTCACCACTAACAAAGGTTTGAAACTAGTTTGTAAGATGATTCTCTTAAATCCTTACGTTGGATGTGAAACTTTTAGGTTCAGGAAAGGTTATCTAGGAAGCTTTTCTCACTTTAACAATGGAGGAAGTATGGAATAAGAGAGAGAAAGTGTTTTAGCAAAGACGGTGAAAATAAAGTTTCTACTAAAATATCTCACTCATGCATATCTTAAATATTTTGAAAATTGACACGCGTCAGATTGTACTATGAGGATCTTCCCGCATCAAAACAACCAGCAAAGAGCCAACACGTGTCACTTGTGTAAAGTGAATATGTAGAGATATTTGACTGCCGAGTTGGGTCTACTGTTTGGCAAGTCAATTTATTATACCTTGTATACAGGTTATGTGTGACTACCCGAGTTCTCTAAACCCTAGTGACGCTGCCGGGTTGGATTTTCACCACAAGGCTAAGTCCAGGTTATACAACAAGTACATACTATTTTAATCGATTATGAATGCTTATGTAATCGATTGCATAAGAACCCGTCCTTGGTACTATAGTACGTTCAAGGTTCCGCCCTCATCCGACCTCAGCCGACCTAATCCGAATTCTTACCATGGTACTTCACAAGTCCAAGGTTCCTTTCAACCACGTCCGGGTTCCTAACCTGGTAACTCTACCAAAAGGGGTTAAGTGATCTTCCGGTCTCTCTACCTGGTAGCTCTTACAAGTCACCCACATACGAGTTCTTCTGAGATCACAACTAGGTAACACATCCGAGCTCATCCAATATTACAACTCGATCCTCAAAGAAAAGGAATACACAAGCTCTACCGAGACCACAACCCGGTCCCTCTAAGAAAAGGAATATACAAGCTCAACCGAGTTCGCTACCCAGTCGCTCTTTCCTTCCTTGTCTGGGTTCCTTTCTATACATGAGCGCTTTTCCCCAAAAGTGCTATGTATATACACCACTTACGTGGCAAAAACCCGGTCATGTACTAACCCGGTCTTCCTCTAATACTGCTATATACCATGATCCTGGATTTTAAGAAGGTGCTATCTACACCCCTCTTTTATCCGAGCTCCAGAATGCACCCCCTTAAAGTGACAACCCGATCATAATAACCCGAATTATCGCAGGGTCATTATACCGGGCAGGGGTGATGTTTTGCTGAATACACCCCTGGTTTTGATAGTCATCTACCAGTTTTGCTAGTTACACCCCTGATGTTTAATTTCTTACTTCATTTGTAAAACACTTGTACGTTTTAAACATTGTACTTCATTTGCAAAGTTTTTGGGAGCTTTTCAGCATCAATATGCCAACTCTTCACACATGCATGGGGAGATTCTTACAGTGTCCACTCCCCCTTTCGAGAACCCCACACCAGAATATCATTAACATCAACACAAAACCGATTCCCAAACACAAGGCGTAACCCATTCCATTCAATAAGACGAACATAGCTTACTGGAAAACAACACACACATGGGACATGGAACCATCGTCCAGGTCAGACTCTCTGGTCCTCAACCATGCAACCTAAAACCGTTATTAAACATGATAAGCTACCCTTACCTTACTAGAGGTTCATTTTGCAGCTACACGACGAGTTGTTCTGTGCTTCATTTTGACCAGGAGGACCTTCTCGATGTCGGGCTTTCGTGGTAGCGACTGTGGTTCTCATGGGTTGAAGGTAACACAGAAGGTTGAGGGAGAGAGAGAGAGTTCTGGGTGTGAGTTTTAGAGAGAGGACGGAGAAAAACAAGAGGAAAGCGCAAAGAGAGGGGATGGATATGCTTCCACTGCACACTTCTGCTCTTAAGTACTTAGCTGATAGGACATGTCCACCTTGCGTGTTCGGGCGGCAACCACAGCCAATCAAAGTTGACTTACCACATCCATCATAAAACACACATACCAAAGCAGAACAATAACAACCAGCACTTATCAAAATAAATTAAGTAATTAAGCAACATTATTACACACATAAACATCCAAATTAGAAACTTATAATCTGGGGTGTTACACTTAGCCCAGGCATTGGGGAATCAAAATAGGGGAGAAACCCCCAGAGCTGTGGAATACCATGGATTGGACCGCTTTCAGCGCAACAATCTGCCTTCATTCCATAGGGGGTACAACTCGGATGGCACTCAAACATGGATTCGGGAGATTGAGAAAATCTTTTGGGTCATGGCATGCCCCGAGGAGTAGAAGGTCGCATTCAGCACTTATACTCTGGTAGAGGAAGACGAGTACTGGTGGGACAACACCCGCCAATGAATGGAGGCGAAAGGCCAGGTTGTGATGTAGGAAACCTTTAAGGAGGCATTCCTGGAGAAGTACTTCCCCGAGGATGTGAGGAACAAGAAAGAGATGGAGTTCCTTGAGATTACACAAGGGAACCAGACTGTAGTCGAGTATGCGGCTAAGTTCGAGGAGTTGGTAAGGTACTTCCCTCACTACTAGAGACGGGATGGGGAAAGCTCTAAGTGTGTAAAGTTTTTGAATGGCTTGCGACCTGAGGTGAAGCAAGCCGTGAACTACCAAGGAGTCTGCCAGTTCTTGGCCTTGGTAAACATGTGCAAGATATGGGATGTGGAATCTAGAGACAGGGTCACCTACTACCGGAATACGGGTCCGGTAAGGGACATGAAGACCGGGTATCAAAATCGTGGGAAGCCTTACACCATCCCTCCCAAGCCACATGATCAACGCCCCAACCGTCAAAGGGCTACTACTGCAGGATTCCCTAATGGTAGTGTTAGTAGACCCGCTACCCTCCTAACCCAGAACACGTGCTTCAAGTGTGGTAAGCCCAGACATATCGCTACTGACTGCGGATAGAGAGGCCCGATTTGCTTCAACTGTAAGGAGAAGGGTCATATCCAAAGGGATTGCCTGCACCCCAAGAGAGAGCGGAATGGCGGAGGCCAGCATAGCCAAGCCGGACAACCAAGGACCACGAGAAGAGTCTTCACTCTTAGTGGTGCTGAAGCCTCAAACTCCCGAGATCTAATCCGAGGTAAATGTTTCATAAAAAAAATTCCTTTACTCATACTTTTTGATTCCGATGCGACCCATTCTTTCGTATCCCAATTGTATGTGAAACCACTTAACCTTTCTGTGTCTTCTTTAAAATATGAGCTTGTGGTTGAGACCCCAGCTAGTGGGTCTATGTTGACTTCCGAGGTATGTTTAGACTGCCTTGTGGAAATTTATGATAGAAAATTTTGGGTAGACATGGTTTGTTTGCCTCTTAGCTAGATTGACGTTATTTTGGGTATGGACTGGTTATCTTCCAACAAGGTGGTGTTGAACTATTATGATAAAACGGTTATGTTTGGCAACTCGGATGTGAGAAAGAAAGGGATGTTCATCTCGACCAACCGGGTTATGTTCTCATTGAAAGAAAATGCTCAAGTATACATGATCTTATCGAACTCGGAGGTAGAGACCGAGGTCCCTCTAGCCAACCTCCATGTTGTGAGAGAGTTCCCAGGAGTGTTTCCAGAGGATGTATCCAGGTTACCACCTGAGAGAGAGGTGGAGTTTTCCATAGATTTGGTGCCCGGAGCCGGACCTATATCTGTAGCCCCCTATAGGATGTCTCCCTTAGAGTTAGCCGAGCTTAAGAGGCAGTTGGAAGAACTGTTGGATAAGCAGTTTGTGCGGCCTAGTGTATCTCCATGGGGAGCACCTGTGTTGTTGGTGAAGAAGAAGGACGGGACTATGAGGTTGTCTGTGGACTGCCACCAGCTGAATAAGGTGACGATTAAGAACAAGTATCCTTTGCCTAGGATAGACGATCTTATGGATGGTGGTTGCTGCTAGACGGCGAAATGGATTTTGGAATTTATTAACATTCTCCAAAAAGGGTACTAACGAAATTTTAATTGGAATCATAGTATCTCTTTGAATTTTATTAATTCCCTCTTTTATCCCATTGTAATATTTTCCATCGTTGAATGATCATATTTGAAAACAATTCTATGATGACAAAATTATCAAAGATCAGCATTTATCATTTCTATTCAACAACATACGAATAGTTCCATGATTTTGACTAAGTGATTGTTGAATTTTTTCCCTCGAATCAATAGAAAAAAATGGATTGATGGTGGTGCGGTCTGACTCATTATCCAAGATAAATCTTGAATCGGGCGGATTATTCCTTTTTCTTATATATGAAATATGGGTAGTAAAATAGATCTTAGGTCGGGTTACCATCACATCTGAGTTAAGTTGGAGGATATTCCCAAAACCGCTTTCAGAACCCAATATGCTCATTATGAGTACTTGTTTATGCCTTTCGGGGTGACTAATGCTCCTGGTGTGTTCATGGACTACATGAATAGGGTCTTTCACCCATACCTTGATAGCTTTACAGTAGTCTTCATAGATGATATCCTGGTATATTCTAAGACCAGAGAGGAGCATGAAGAGTTCCTAGGGCACGTGATATCCCAAGGTGGTATAGTTATAGATCCTTCTATGGTGGAGGCCGTCCTCAAGTGGGAGAGCCCCAAGTCCGTGTTCGAGATTAGAAGTTTTATGGGCTTGTCCGGGTACTACAGGAGATTTATAGAAGGTTTCTCCAAGTTAGCCTCACCCTTGACCAAATTGACTCATAAGGGTCAAGTGTTTGCGTGGTATGACCAGTGTGAGCTTAGCTTCCAAACTCTTAAGGAAAAGCTAACAACCGCACTCGTGTTAGTTTTGCCTAACCTAGGAGAGCCCTTTGAGGTGTATTGTGACGCAGCCATGATGGGCTTTGGCGGGGTGTTGATGCAAGGTGGCCGAGTTGTGGCCTATGCTTCCAGGCAGCTTAAGACGACTGAAAGGAACTACCCTACCCATGATTTGGAGTTAGCTGCCGTGGTGTTTGCCCTTAAGATATTGAGACATTATCTTTTTGGCTCCAAGTTCGAGGTGTTTAGTGACCATAAAAGCCTTAAGTATTTGTTCAGCCAGAAGGAGTTGAACATGCGCCAGAGGAGATGGCTAGAGTTCTTTAAGGATTATGATTTTGATTAGTTATCATTCCGGCAAGGCCAACGTGGTGCCCGACGCTTTGAGTAGGAAATCTCTTCATGTGTCCGCACTGATGGTTAGGGAGCTAGAGCTCTTAGAGTGGTTTAGAGACCTTAGTTTAGCATGTGAGCTCACCCCTATTAGCATGAGCCAAGGAGCCCTCCGGATTTTGAGTGGATTGCTAGAGGAGATCCGAGAAAGGTAGGGGTCCGACCCTTTTCTGAAGACTCAACTAGAAGCCATAGCATCAGGGAATGCTAGTAGTTTCCATGTGGGACCAGATGGAGTTTTGAGACTTGAAGAAAGGGTCTGTGTCCCCAACATATCCACCCCGGCTTAAGAAGGTGATCCTAGAGGAGGGCATAGGAGTAACCTAAGTATCCACCCCGATGGCACCAAGATGTACCAAGACCTAAAGACTATGTTTTGGTGGCCGAACATGAGAAGGGATATTAGTGAGTTTGTATACGCGTAAGTTACAACCCTTGGAGATACCCAAGTGGAAGTGGGATAGTATCTCCATGGATTTTGTTGTGGGTTTGCCTAGAACCCGAGCTGGGTTAGACTCTATCTGGGTTATTGTTGGCAAATTGACTAAGTCTACTCACTTTATCCCCATCAACATTCGGTTTTCCTTAGAAAAGTTGACCTCCCTGTATATTAGTGAGATTATCCGGTTGCACGATGTGCCCTCTAGCATAGTATCTAACCGGGATCCGAGGTTCACTTCTAGATTTTGGGAGAGTTTAAACAAGGCCTTAGGAACCCGATTTTGACTGAGTTTGGCTTATCATCCTTAGACTGACGGGCATACTGAACGAACCATTCAGTCTTTTGAAGACCTTTTGAGGGCATGTGTTTTAGAACAAGGGGCTAGTTGGGATAGTTTCCTACCACCGATAGAGTTCGCCTACAACAACAGTTTTCACTTTACCATTGGCATGGCTCCCTACAAGGCCCTGTATGGTAGAAGGTGTAGGACACCCTTATGTTGGTTGGAACCCGGAGAAAGCCTTATGCTAGGGCCCGAGGTAGTACAACAGATGACCGAGAAGGTCAGGTTGATCCAGGACAGGATAAGGACGGCCCAGAGCAGGCAAAAGAGCTATCATGGTAGGAGAAGGAAGGACCTAGAGTTCGAGGTCGGTGATCATGTATTCTTGAGGGTCACCCCATGGATCGGGGTCGGCCGAGCATTGAAATCCAAAAAACTCACACCCGGGTTTGTTGGTCCTTTCCAAATTCTAAAGAGAGTCAACCCCGTCGCCTACCAAATTGCCTTACCCCCGTCCCTTTCCAATTTCCATAATGTATTCCATGTGTCCCAGCTTCGTAAGTACATTCATGATCCTTCTCATGTGGTCGGACAGGACGATATTCAAGTAAAGGAAAACTTGACGTATGAAACACTACCTTTGAGAATCGAGGATCGACGGATGAAGCACTTAAGAGGAAAACAAATTCCCCTGGTCAAGGTAATCTGGGGAGGTATATCTGGAGAATATGCGACATGGGAACTTGAAAGCCAGATGTGAGAAGCCTACCCAGCTTTGTTTACACCAGGTAATTTCGAGGATGAAATTTCTAAAAAGGTGGGAAAGTTGTAATGCCCTGGGTTATAAGTTGCTAATCTAGATGTTTATGTGTGTAATTATGTTGCTTGATCACTCGATTTATTTTTGATAAGTGTTGTTTGTTATTGTTCTGCCTTGGTATGCGTGTTTGATGATGGATGTGTTAAGTCAACTTTGATTGGCTGTGGTTGCTGCTCGTACACGCATGGTGGACATGTCCTGTCAGCTGAGTACTTAAGAGCAGAAGTATGCAGTGGAAGCGTATTCATATCTCTCTTTTTTGCACTTTCCTTTTTCTTTTCTCCATCATCTCTCTAAAACTCACGCCCAAAAATCCTTTTCCCTCAACCTTCCTGTGTTACCTTCAACCCACGAGAGTCACCGTCGCTGCTACGAAACCCCAACATCGAGAAGGACCTCATAGCCAGAACGGAAGCTTAGGACAAACCATCGTCAAGCTCGTGAATGTAACAACCCCGTATGCATCCGGTTCATTAACATTATAATATGATCTTAAGCGTAGCAAATACTTAATAAACTTAAGTAAACACGAAAACATATAAATAATAAGACGTCATCTTACATCACACGATACAACTAAAACATTATGTATGGAATTTTATATACATCCTGGTACCCGGGTTCTGTTCCCCAAAAAAAAAACATCATAGTACAAACCCATGCCGGGTTACAAATATACAAAAAAAATCGAGTCAACAGACTTGCAAAAGATCGTATTCCATAAACCGCATCCATTAACTCGGTCTCGGCCTCTTATCCGGAATCCTCAATTATTAGCCATCTCGGCCTCAGCCTACCCGCCTGTCCATTGAGATCCACCGAACAATCCCCTACTCAAGTCTCTTACCTCAGACCCCGTCCCCTGCTCTTTGGCTATCACTTGCAATAAAATATAAACCCCAATCGGGGTGAGATACAATCTCAATAAACTCATGGTTCTTGGAGACTCACCTCTCCTTGGTTCACTTCCACAGTACATAGCATTTAAATAGGCATTACAAATAACATAGCCAACCCAGCCTTTTAATAAAAACATAGCCATCCTGGCTTTCATAAAAACATAGTCATCTCGGCTTTCGTAAATACATAGCCATGCCGGCCTTTTAATATAACATGACCATCTCGGCCTTTTAGTAAAAACATGGCCATCCTAGCTTTCATAAACATCACATGTATATAATCACACCCACCTGCCATTCCAGCACAGATATACAAGTTCACCAGTGCACATCTCATGCACAAATGTATATCTTGATATACAAGTTCACCAATGCACATCTCATGCACAAATGTATTTCAACTGTGCACATCTCATGCACTCAGACATATATTAATTATCGAGAAGCTCATCCCGGATGAGTCTTACACTCTCATATATGGTCTGCTTCCCTGGCCAGAGAGGGCTTCCTCAATCACAATACAAACATCACAGTGCAAATTACATACATGTATGTTTCAATCAAAAAGCAGTAACACACAATTTAAATACACGCACTGCATCATACAATAACCATAACTCCCCAGGACTATGGTGGAACACAATCAAGGGAATAAACTTCCAGGAATAGAGAGCTTACCTTCTCTGATCACCGCACCGGCTCTCTTAGCCTCGTGCTCCCAATCACCGATATCTCCTTTATCAAGCCCCACACCAGGCAAGAAGGATATCAAGAACGGTTCTCAATCGTTTCAAGCATAGAACCCAGTTCTTTTCCAGATCTCAAGCATAAACTACCAAAAACTGACTTGGAAACCCCACAAAGGTCTATCTGAGCAAAATACCCAAAACCCAGAACAGCTAGCTTTCAAGGTTGAACCTTCATCACAACAACTTCCTAAGCATACTTTTCCAAAGAAACATCACTGAAAACCAACCCTAACTCATATGTGTCATATTTCTTCTCAAAACCCAAACTCAAAAGATATGGTGAAACTTACATATCTTACCTTAAAAACCACAAGGAAGGCTAGAGGACAACTTCTCCAAGCTTAGATGTCCTTAACGTGCCTTCTAACTCTTAAAGGTTGAAACTTTAACTTTCTTGTATAGAAATGATCTCTTTGCCAGATGATTTTCACAACTAACAAAGGTTGGAAACTAGTTTGTATGGTGATATTCTTTAATTCTTACATTGGATGTGAAGGTATTTAGGTTAAGGAATGGTTATCTTGGAAGCTTTTCTTACGTTAATAATGGAGGAAATATGGAATAAGAGAGAGAAAAAGTGTTTTAGCAAAGGCGGTGAAAATAAGGTTACTACTGAAATATCTCACTCGTGCATATCTTAAATAGTCTGGAAGTTAACACGCGTCATAAAATAGAAAGAGAGCCTTCTCGCGTCAAAACCAACCAGCAGGGAGTCAACACGTGTAACATCTAAAGTTCCCTCCTAATTCGACCTCATCCAACCTATCCCATTCTATCCTGACCTCATCCGAGTTCCCACCTTGGTACTTCACAAGTCCAAGGTTCCTCCCACTCTCATCCGGGTTCCCAACCCGATAACTTTATCTTATAAGGGGTTATGAGCTCTTCCGGTTTCACTACCCGGTAGCTCTTACAAGTCAACCACATACGAGCTCTTCCGAGCTCACCCGAGCTCAACCGAGATCACTACGCGGTTGCTCATCTGAGATCACAACTCGGTATCACATCCAAGCTCATCCGAGATCACAACTTGGTATCACATCCGAGCTCATCTGAGATCATAACTCGGACCACAAAGAAAAGGAATACAAGAGCTCTACCGAGACCGCAACCTGGTCCCCTAAGGAGAAGAAACAGATGAGCTCTGCTGAGATAGCTACCCGGTTGCTTTTTCCTTCCTTATCCGGTTCCTTTCTATATGTCAGCGTTTTTCCCAAAAGTTCTATGTAAATACACCACTTACGTGCCAATAACCCGGTCATGCACCAACCTGGTCTACCTAAAAACTAACATATACCATGATCCTGGATTTGTGAAGGTGCTATCTACACCCCCTTCTTATCCGAGTTCAAATATACACCGGGTAGGGTTAGGCCGAGTTGTATATATATGTGCTTGTGATGTCCACTGCCGAGATGAGTTAGTCGCGTTGTACATATATGTGTTTGTAATGTCGACTTCCGAGATGGGTTGGTCGAGTTACAAATATATATATGTGTGTTGGTGATGTCGGCTACTGAGATGGATTGGTCGAGTTATATATATATATGTGTGTGTGTGTGTGTGTGTGTCTTGGTGATGTCGACTGCCGAGATGGGTTGACCGAGTTATATATATATATATATATATATATGCTTGTGATGTCGGCTGCCGAGATGGGTTGGTCGCTGATATGCTTCTAGCATATATTAGTTTTTAGGGTTATTTAGATATATAAATTGTTAATAAATAGTTAAAATAGTATTAAAAATAGTTATGTTTCGAATTAATAGAATTTGATAATGTTTTTGTGAATATTTTGTTTTTAGGAACCCAAAGCAAGGAGAAAAGCTGCAAAAGACATAACATTGGTCATTCGAACATCCCGCGTGGATCGTGCGGGAACCACGCGATCAGCACCACAACTTAAAATGCCCATTGGATTCGAATCTACCACGCGATCAGTGTGGGAGTGGCGCGATCAGCGCCATAAACTTGCTGAGACCTAAATTTTGGTGATTTTGGGCACCTATAAAATGGAAAAGCTTGGGGTTTTTGGGGACCTCAATTTTGGTGAAGAACAGAGTTTCCAAAAGGGGATTAAGCAAGAGAATCAAGGGGGAAAGCTTCTAAGGCAAGATTGGGCTTAATTGGAAGATTGGGAACATCATCCTTGGTTGTAATCTCTCTAATTCTTTGTAAATTTTCTTAGGATGCTGTCATTAATGGTGAAACCCAGGGTTAATCTGATTATGAGTGGCTAAACCTTTATATTGTGGTTGAAAGCAAGAACCTATGTGAACTCCTCTATGTTTTGATTGGTTTCTAATGAGAATTATGATAATTGCTTTGTTCTATTCTGTATTTCATTCTATTCTTCTTAATTTGAACTGGCCATTCTATTAAGTTGCTTAGGGCTTTAATTCACAATAGGGATGTTGGGGTTTTAGTTCCGGAATTGTTTAGAACAACAATTGTTCATTACCTAGGGATAGGAATGCGTGGTTGCAGCACCATTATGTGATTCAGCCCATAATACCTTGATGTATGTCTTAATGCTTGGTTTAAGAGGAATTCACTAAGGGATTAGGTCTTCTAATTTTACCAAAGGGCTAAATTACCTAAGGAATTAGGAATTAGTTCAACTGTATGGAAATACATCAGCTGAGTAATTAGAAATAATTCAAGTTAACAAATCCAATCAAACATAGGTGGTAGGGATCATAGGGGATTACGATTAACCACAATTGTTCCAAAAATACTGCACTTGAACCATTTAAACTTTGCTTTTTTTTCATTAATTCTGCATTTATTTTCCTTGCATAATCACAACACAACACAAAATCAATTTCTCATAAGGTTATTGTTCTTATTCCAATTTCTAAGCATTGAATTACGATAAATTGTCATCAATCCCTGAGGAGACGATACTTTACTTACACACTTTATTACTTGATAACAATCGGTACACTTGCCGTAGTTCATATATATATAAACACACACACGATCATGACAACATCAGTCGCATTGTATATATATGTGCTTGTAATGTCGGCTGCCGAGATGGGTTAGCCAAGTTACAAATATATATATATATATATATATATATATATATATATATATATATGTGTGTGTGTGTTGGTGATGTCGGCTGCTGAGATGGGTTGGCCGAGTTATATATATATGTGTGTGTGTGTGTGTGTGTGTGTGTGTGTTGGTGATGTCAGCTGCCGAGATGGTTGGCCGAGGTATATATATATATATGTGTGTGTGTGTGTGTGTGTGTGTGCTTGTGATGTCGGCTGTCGAGATGGGTTGGCCGCGTTGTATATATATGTGCTTGTAATGTCGGCTGCCGAGATGGGTTGGCCGAGTTGTATGTATATGTGTAGTGTTTGTGGATGACGTATGTGAATTACATTGAGGTCAGCCTATGTGATGGCTTGAGATGTTTTGTACCTTGATAGAGCTAGGGTGAGAGGCTATGTATAGACACGTGAGATGTAACGACCCCGTAGTAGCTGTGAAGTGGTAACCCACCACTCGTGTGCATCCCCTTGCAGCAGATAGGTTGCATATAGAAGTCGTTGATGATTCGAGCACTCCATCATAGAGAAAATCTTCTCTAAAGCTTGCAACCACTTAGACGCCAACAAGGGGACGGATTGTCCCAGGCTAATGGTTAAGAGGATGTAGCGGTAAGAGGAAGGATGCTCTTAAACGCAACAATACTTAATGTAAATGAACCGGATGCATACAGGGTCATTACATGAGATGCCGGGACTGAGTGGTGAACCTTGTAAGGGCCATGGTCAATGCATCAGTGAGCCCGTGTTGGGGCATTATGTAATATAATGACCCTGCGATAATCCGGGTTCTTGTGACCGGGTTGTCGCATAAGGGGGTGTATATTGGAACTCGAATAAAAAGGGGTGTAGATAGCACTTTTTCAAATCCGGGGTTGTGTGGTATGGTAGTATTATAGGAAGATCGGGTTAGTGCATGACCGGGTTATTGCCATGTAAATGGTATATACATATATATAGCACTTTGAGAAAAACACTGTTGTATAAAAAGGAACCCGGACAAGGAGGGAAAGAGCGACCGGGTAGATAACTCGGCTGAGCTCGTATATTCCTTCTCCTTGAGAGATCGAGTAGTGATCTCGGTAGAGCTCATGTCTTCATTTGCTTTGAGGTCTGAGTTGTGATCTAGGATAAGCTCGGGTGATCTCAGATGTATTACCAATTTGTAATCTCGGATGAGCAATCGGGTAGTTATCTCGGTTAAGCTCGGGTGAGCTCGGAGGAGCTCGTATGTGGTTGACTTGTAAGAGCTACCGGGCTAGTGATCCCGGGAGTGGTTGGGGAGAAACCTTGGACTTGTGAAGTACCAAGGTAAGAACTCAGATTAGGTCGAATGAGGTCGGATTAGGTCAGAGGAAGAGGGACATTGGATGTACTATAGTACCAAGGATGGGTTCTTATGCAATCGATTACATAAGTGTTTGTAAGTGATTAAAATAGTACTTGCTGTTTAACCTTGAGTTAGCCTAGTGGTTGGAATGGGTGCACAGGAACCCAGGATATGGTAGTAAGGTTGCACTCAATATTTATATTTAAAATACAACCCGGCAGCATTCGTAATATGATGGGAACCCGACAACCTCAGTAGAGTTTAGAGAACCCAGGTAGTCACACGTAACATGCATGAGATATAACTTATTGACTTGCCAAACAGTAGACCCAACCCGACAGTCAAATATCTCTACATATTCACTTTATACAAGTGACACGTGTTGGTTTCAAAGGAGTCACTTGAAGAATGGACAAAGAATCAAGCTTAGTTTTGAACTTTCAACATGCCTTGAATCCTTGAAGATTAATTTGTGATTAAATGTACAAGGAAGAAGCATTTCTGGTGATCTAAGTGCATTGCATTCACATCATTCATTTAAGTCTTTTAATTAGAGTTATAGAATTCACAAGGCTTTGATAAATTGATTAAGTTTTTGAATTGAATCAAAGGTTTTTGGAAAAATACATTTTCTACTAGTTTAATCGATTACATAATAATATAATCGATTATTTTGTTCTTAGTTCTTTCTGGAAAACTCTTCAAGAACAATGTAATCGATTACGTATCGGATTAATTGATTATTTTACCTACGTTTACATATAAACAGCCTTGATAAACATTTTAATCAATTACCAAAGGATAGTAATCGATTACATCATATGTCTCTGGCTAACTAATTTTGATACATTAATCAATTACCAAATATTGTAATCGATTACATAGTTCAACATGTTTTATGAAGCTCTCTGTCTTAATCGATTACCAAAATCCGTAATCGATTATACAGTGTATCTCAAGTTTATCAAGCTTCTGTCTTAATCGATTACAAGACAGAATAATCGATTACTCTGTTCGTTGCCCATACCCAGATTTTTGTAGAACACATTAATCGATTACATGATTGATTTAATCGATTACATAAGTGAAATAATCGATTATTGGGTGTGTTTAATCGATTACTGACAGTTACAAAAGTTTGTTATAAATAGAACCCTTGCTCAGCTTGTTTTGTAACTTGACTAATTTGTATTCTGAGCTAGCATAAGCCCTCTAAATACTTTCTTGTTGATATTTTGGGTTCTATGAGTTCTTGCTTTCACTAATACACTTATGGGTTATTAAGTAATTCTTGAAGCAAGAAGATTCTTTTCAAAGTTTAAGGAAGGAGATGTTCTGAGTTTTAATTTCATCTTTCAACTTGATACATTCATTCATGTTCATATTCATTTATTGGATCATCAGGTGATTTCGTTCCTTAACTTAGTGGTTGTAATTCTGTTTTGAATTTGTATTTGATTTTCTATTGTAAATGAGTTTCTTGCTTGTAATCTAGAGATAGGGTTTCTCTAGGGGTTATGCTGAGTAGTGTTCTCAGTGGGTTTGTCTCTAAGATTCTAATAGTGTTTTAGAATTACTGAACTTTATCTAGAGTTGATAAAGAGAGACTTTGTAATTACTTGTAAGAACAGAAATTTGCAATAGTGGAACTTCACTCTAGTGTTGAGTGGAAGAAAACTGGATGTAGCTTCATAGTGTTTGAAGTGAACCAGTATAAATCTCTTGTGCTTTCATTTTAATTTCGTTCTTGATTATTTCCTGTGCATCTTGATTGTCTTGCTTTGCTTATCAATTTAATCTTGAGCTATTGGATACCTTGAGCTGAGCATTTGATTGAATAAATATTCTTGGTTTCAAAAGTGATAAAGATCCTAAGGAAAACTCTGATTTTGTATTAAGAATTTTAATTTACGAAGGTTTAACCAATTCACCCCCCCTCTTGGTAAAGTGTGAAGTGTTCCTATATTTTACAATTGGCATCAAGAGCTGGGTCTTGAAAGTTATTCAAGATTACTTTTTACAAAATGAATACTGAAAGAAAAGGGCCTTGAAGCCCGAAGCCATGTGAGAAAAACAAAATTTTTAAGCGGAAACACACATACCACACAAAAATCATTCTTTAGGACATAGATGTTACCTTGTTTATATTCGAAATTTGATGATCAAGGATAGGCTTGAAGATACAAGCCCTCTAATGTTGATCCACACCACTTCTTGTCAAGACTCAAGAACACTTCTTGAAGGCTACCAACAAACACCAAAGGAGGCAGGCTAGGCACACCAATGGAGAGCAAGAAGGTTATGTTTTAAAGTGTTTTTACTTATCTAAAAGGCTCAGCAATAGATGATATTGGTGGCTGAATTTTCAGCCAATACTCACACAATGGGGCACGTGAAAATTGAGGAAAGTAGATAGGGTTTTTCTCTCAAAACTATTAGAAAACTATGATCACAATAGCACACATTATAGAAGAGTTTGAGTCAATTTTTAACCAAAAAAATCTGATCATGAAGCATCCCACACGTGAAGATAAGATAGAGTTGTTGCATTTCAAAATTTCCAACAACCTCCTATCTTATCTTCCTAAGACCAAGTCAATTACTTGGGATTTAATTTTGCCAAAAGATAATCATATATCAGCCGTGTATAAGCCCATAATCAGCCCTCAACATTCTTCCTAAAATCTAGGACATGATCATGATAAGATTCTAGTTGAATTCAAATTCAAATCTAGCTCTTATCTTCTCCTTTTGATATGAAACTAACTACTATAGTTAATTCATATTTAAATTCAAATATTTAAATTCAAAATTTAAATTATCAAATTTAAATATTAGATAATTAATTTAACTATTTAAATTAATTAATAATGTCTTGGACTATCCAAGCCCATTAACTCCATTCATGCACCCCTCTCTCTTTAAGATAAGTATCCAATCTCTTTCTTGGGCCAACAACCATTATTAGGCCCAAAACCTTTAATGCTATAATGTCATGACAATAAAGTGTTAGTGTGTGACTCATTAGGCCCAACATAGCTACTGACATAAATGAGTTTGGGCCCAACAAGGCCAGTACTCATTTAATGACAACACAGAGCACTAGCAATGCTTTATTGCCCCAAAACTAGTTAGGTAAATGACAAGATCATCCTATTAAATCTATTTGGTTTCCGTATGTATTTCCTTTTGTCTCGGTTACCTTCCCATAAAACCTAGGGTAAGGAAACGTATCAGCCCTTGCGGTCTAGGGTAAGCTTTAATACGAAATAGGGAGTCTCCAATTTTACTAACTCTAAAGGCAAATCATCTCATGATTTCTTTTACTATGCATAGATTCCCGAGTCCCGTAAATGTCATCCCGATTTCTCTGGTTTACATATAACCTAATCTCTCATAGAGATTTGACGAATTCCTTCAGCTAGTCACCCTAGACTCGTGTTCTTTCAGAACATGCCCAAAGGTATACCTACGTGTCTCTATGTTTGTAGCTCATGAGGTCTTTACCTTGTATGTAGCTCATGAGGTCTTTACATTGTATCTGCATACAAGTAGTTAAGCCATGCTAGTCGTACCCGAAATCATTGATCCCCATTCTCAGTGTCTCTAGACTAGGAACTTAAAATTTAGGAGTAGACATCTGGTATCCTTGAATCCACATGATCGTGATCCCATCACTGATAGTCAAGAGATACCTATTCTATTCCAAGGGTTTTATCCAATTACTCATATATTAATAATGATATCGAGACAGAATATGAAACAAGATAAAGAGCGCTTATAATTTATTCATGACAATATGAAAAGTACATGTATGTCCTAATCTAATGAAAAGATTGTCTCTAGGACATCCATATACTAACAATCTCCCACTTGGCCTAGAGCCAATCAGACCTAAGTCGTAAACCCAAAGCCTCATAATGACTATCATGTTTTCTCTGAGAAATAGCCTTTGTCAGAGAGTCGACTAGGTTATCATCCGTGGGAATATAATCCATCTTTACATCCATCCTATCAATGATCTCTCTAATCAGGTGATATCTGCGGAGCACGTGCTTAGATCTTTGATGAGACCTAGGTTCCTTTGACTGTGCAATGGCCCCAGTGTTGTCACAATACAACTGTATGGGCTCATCTACGCTTGGAACCACCCGTAGTTCAGATATGAACTTCTTGATCCAGACGGCCTCCTTGGCTGCTTCTGAAGCAGCTAGTACTCAGCTTCTGTTGTAGAATCTGCTTTAGTCTCCTACTTGGAACTCTTCCAAGATACTACTCCACCATTTAAGGTGAATACGAACCCTTACTATGACTTGCAGTCATCTTTGTCACTCTGAAAGCTAGCGTCAGTGAATCCTTTCACTGAAAGCTCATCTACCCCACCATAGACCAGAAACGCATCCTTAGTTCTTCTCAAGTACTTAAGGATGGTCTTGACTGCTATCCAGTGACCCTCTCCAGGGTCTGACTGGTATCTGCTAGTACTGCTCAAAGCATATGAGACATCTGGTCTTGTACATATCATGGCATACATGATGGACCCAATAGCCGATGCGTATGGAATTCCACTCATGCGGTCTTTCTCAGGCTGTGATTTAGGACACATAGCCTTGGAAAGATGTACCCCATGACTGACGAGAAGAAAACCCCTTTTCGACCCTTCCATGCTAAATCTTTTAGCATCTTGTCAACATACGTGGATTGAGATAATCCCAGTAGCCTTTTAGATCTATCTCTATAGATCTTTATACCAAGTATAAAGGCCGCTTCTCCCAAATCCTTCATGGTGAAGCTTTCTGAAAGCCAGTCTTTAGTTGTTTGTAATGGGGGATGTCATTTCCTATTAGTAGTATGTCGTCTACATAGAGTACTAAGAAAACAACATTGCTCCCACTATCCTTCTTGTAAACACAAGGTTCATCCTCGTTCTTGATGAATCCGTTACTTCTAACGATTTCATCAAAACGAATATTCCAACTTCGTGATGCTTGCTTTAGCCCATATATCGACCTCTACAGCTTGCATACCATATGTTCTTGGCCTTTGGATTTAAAACCTTCAGGTTGTGTCATGTACACTTCCTCCTTTAAGAATCCATTCAAGAAGGCAGTCTTGACATCCATTTGCCAAATCTCATAATCGTGATATGCTGCTATGGCAAGCATGATCCTAATAGATTTGATCATGGCAACGGGTGAGAAAGTCTCATCATAGTCAACACCTTGTCTTTGATGATATCCTTTCGCAACCAACCTAGCTTTATAGGTTTGAACGTTGCCATTTGCATCAGTCTTTCTCTTAAAGACCCACTTATTACCGATAGGAATTTTTCCTTGCGGTTGTGGAACCAAGGTCCATACCTTGTTTTAATACATCGAATCTATTTCAGATTTCATGGCTTCTAGCCATTTAGAGGAGTCAACGTCCTTGACTGCCTCCTCATAGTTACTTGGTTCATTATCCTCTATGGTTTGTTGATTCTTAATCACAAACCCATAACTCTCAGGTGGATGGATGACCCTAGTAGACCTACGAAGTTGTGTGTTTACTTCTCCATTGGAGAACGTCGCCTGTAGTGCAGACTCGGGTTCCTCAATCTGTTCTTGTGGTCCTTGAACTTCTTCAAGATCAATTTTACTCCCACTGGCTCCTTGAGAGTAAATCTTTCTCAAAGAATTCAGCATTTTTGGACACAAACACCTTGTGTTCATCCAATGAGTAAAAGTAGTAACCCTTAGTACCTTTGGGATACCCCACAAATAGACATTTAGTGCTTTTAGCACTAAGCTTGTCTGATGTCAACGATTTGACATATGCTGGCGATCCCCTTACTCTGAGATAACTCAGGTTGGGTCTCTTACCATTCCATATCTCATATGGAGTGGTCTAAACAGATTTAGATGGTACCCTAATTAGAAGGTATGCCGCCGTGTTTAAGGAATATCCCTAAAATGATTTTGGAAGTTGAGTCTCACTCATCATAGACCTGACCATGTCTAACAAGGTTCTGTTTCTCCTTTCGGAAACACCATTTTGGTGTGGTGTGTAAGGTGCAGTAAGCTGTGAGAGAATTCCATTCTCTCTCAGATAATCCTGAAACTCATGGCTCAGATATTAACCACCACGATCTGATCGTAATGCCTTAATCATTTTTCCATGCTGTTTCTCCACTTCATTCCTATACTCCTTGAACTTTTCAAAGGCCTCGGATTTATATCTCATCAGGTAAACATACCCAAATCTCGATTTATCATCCGTAAAGGTAATGAAATAGGTGTATCATCCTCTAGCCTCTATAGACATTGGGCCACAAACATCAGAGTGAATGAGTTCTAATAACTCACTAGTCCTATGACTTCTAAGCCCTTTGGGCTTGTGACAAGTCATTTTCCCTTTTAGAAAAGATTCACATTGTCCATAGGATTCCAAATCCATGGAATCTAGGTATCCATTTGCATGCATCCTAGACAATCTTGTTTCATTTATGTGCCCTAGTCTATAGTGCCACAGATAAGATTGATTATCTGTCCTAGTTCGTTTCACATTCACATTGAGAACTTCTGTTCCCGTTTCTAAAACATATAAGCCATTTACCAAAGAAGCAGTAGCATAAATCATATCATTCATAATGATAGAAAATGTACCATCCCTAATAGTAAAAGAAAAACCATCTCGTTCTAAACAAGAAATTGAAATAGTGTTTCTAGAAATGCCCGGAACATAAAGGCAATTATTCAAATGCAATAAAAGGCCCATAGGCAAAATGAGGTCTGTATCTCCAACAGCTTGAGCAGCAACTCTTGCTCCATTACCAACGCGGAGGTCAACCCCATTCTTCTCCAATCTCCTGGAACTCTTAAGTACCTGCAATATATTGCAGATATGAGAACCACAACCGGTATCTAATACCTATGAAGTCGGATTAGCACAAAAATAATTGATCTCAATTATGTAAATACCTGAGGCAGAAGCAACAATATGTTTCTTGTCCTTCACACTCTTCAGGTAGTCTGGACAGTTTCTCTTCCAATGGCCAGTCATGCCATAGTGGAAGCACACAACATCGCTTTTGTCCTTAGGTGCACTCTTACTCTTCTTGTTGCCCTTCTTCTTCTTGGGTTTTCCTTTGGGCTTAAGGGAGTTTTCTTTTGCAGGCTCCTTAGCCTTACCCTTGGCCTTATTAGGCCCACCAATCAGAAGAGAGTGTGTCTTATCCTTTTTGATAGACACCTCAGCAGTTGTTAACATGCTTAACAACTCAGGCAAGCTCACAAGCATCCCATGCATGTTATAATTCATAATGAATTGACTAAAGGAAGGTGGCAGAGATGTGCGGATTAAGTCATTACTTAGCTCGGCATCCATTACGAAGCCTAGATTTCCTAGCTTCTCAATGAGCCCAATCATCTTAAGAACATGACTGCTCACACTCATGCTCTCAGACATCCTACACGAGAACAATTCTCGAGAGGCCTCATACCTCTCATATCTGCCTTTAACATCATACAACTCCTTGAGATGCAAGATTATAGAGGGAGCATCCATATGCTCATGCTACTTTTGTAGCTCAGGCGACATGGATGCCAACATGATGCATACTGCCATTGTATTGTCATTCATGTGCTGCTTATGAGCTTTCATATCGTAGAACTCATAATCAGCTTCCCCTTCCTTAGGAGCTATGGGTAAATTACCTTCTAGGAGATAAGCGATTTTCTCGGCCCTAAGAACAATTCTCAGGTTCCGACACCAGTCCGTAAAATTTGAACCGTTCAGTTTGTTCATATCGAGAATAGAGCGCAGTGACAATTGATTAGTCATACTATTAACTGAGAAGATGTAAAGATAAACTAATCAATATATTGTCATGAAATAAGAACAAATTATTAAAGACTATAAATAACATGCCCCTCCCACTATTTTATCTAAGTCAATTACCCTTGTTATTTGACTTAAGGTTATTTTATCTTAAAATTACCTTAGTGGGATTAAGAGTACGATTATTTATTTTAATCTTCGTCTGAGACCGCAAAATTAAACTAAATAATGGGTTGATCCTTATCAACAGTATCTCATACCTTCTCTTAGCATCAGGTTGACAACTCCATGTCACTTAGTGGTGCATTTCATGCAACCAACCTGGCATTATTACCCAAAATACATAAGCTCGGCTGAGCCTGCAACTCATGCATTCAGTTAAGCACTAACCAGCACCTTAAGTGTCTCACACTTCTAATACTGCTCTTATTCAATGAAACAGTGGGTCCCAACTGAGTTGTGGCGCACCACCATGTAGAGGAATTTCGAGTGGCATTGGTGGTGGGAGGTAATCATGTGCTTAATAATTGATTCCTTTTGAAGGGTTTCTTATATTTTAATGGGTTTCATTAAACGTGTAAGTACTATTATCATGCTAGTCGTATCGTATGTCAAACATCTATCGGATTACACTAGTCGCTTTTGGACATGCATAATAAAAATACAAGCATATAAAACAGATTTTATATGAGATAGTCATGGTGCTCGTGCATTCTTTCTTCTTGCTCCTAGGCCGCAGCTCCATCATGAAATCTTCCATGCTTAAACGCCACTAGCCTAATTTTTCTAATTACAAAATAATTAAAGAAACTCCAATACATCTTTGGAGGAACAAAAGAATATACAAAATTTAAAATTCAAAATTACAATTCCAATTTAAACTAAGACAAAATTTGAATTCAAATTTAAAACATTTAAATTCAAATATTTAAATTCAAAATTTAAATCCGGGCACCATGACCATCCCCTTCCATATCTGCACTTTAAAGTTAGACAACTAACAAGCATACAATATTATTATTTCTCAAATGGCCGAAATATGCATCCAAATACATAATTCAAATTTTTTGTTGATTCTTTGAGAAAGAATCAACAAAAAA
>QARZ01040180.1:28898-52813 GCA_013407115.1 Glycine latifolia | reverse complement strand
ATTCCTCCATCCTTGTCCTTGTTAAATAGTCCAACCATGATTCTCTTGGTCATCTCTTCCTGTAGAAGCTTGGTTTTAGACCTTGTCATAGGTCCTTCAAATCTCACCAAAGGAAGTGCTTCAAGCTCTCCTTCTAGACCTTTGGCTTGGAATGGACCTCCATCACATGATCCTTAGATAGTCCTCTATCATTTTTTTGTCTTCTAATGGGATTAAATATCATACGTCTTGCTCTTATACCTCTTAGCAAAATGGATTGGCTGAGAGAATGAACCAATAACTCTTGGAAGTTGTAAGGGCCTTCTTGTTTGACATGAATGTTCCTTCTTCTTATTGGGGGGAAGGTTGTAATCTCCACTACATACCTCATCAATAGGACCCCCTCTAGTGTCCTTAGTTTCCAAACGCCTTACCAAGTTCTTACTTCTCACTTTCCTACACCCCACTCCTCGTACCATGCTCCTAAAGTCTTTGGTTGCACCACATATGTCCATATCCATAAAACTCAGCGTTCTAAATTAGATCCTTGTGCTAAAAAGTGTATCTTTGTTGGGTGCTTCGATGTTCAAAAAGGTTATTGTTGCTTTGATCCTCTCTCACAAAATGCATGTTACTTTAGAGGTCACTTTCAGGGAAAATGAGCCTTACTATTCAGGGGGAGTCTCCACTTCTCCTTCTCAGGGGGAGAATTCCTTACCAAGCATTACAAATAATTGAGAAGAAGAAGTTTGGTTCTCCACTCATGTATCACTACCAAATATCTCACTCCTTGCCTCAGACCCATACAGTGAACCACTAGAAGCAGTTCCTGCTGAGGTAATCACTTGTCCTCAATCTGAGACACCTTGTCTAACACATATATAATGTAATGTCTAATCCCATTAGACATGAAGTTTCCCAAATCTACCTTGCAATGGAACCCACTTGTTGCGAACTTGGCAAGTGTACCGTTCGTTTCAAGTAATAAAATGAGTAAGTCAAGTATCGTCTCCACAGGGATTGAATGCAATCTTACGTAACTTAACGTCTTAGAAATTGGAAGACTAAATATGAGTTTGAGAGAGTTTGTTGAGTTGTGTTTAAGTAATGTAATTTAAATGACAGAAATTTAACGAGAATGTAAGCGAACGTAAATTAGATTTTACTGCAGTAGCGAGAAGTGATTGTAGTTAAGCGAAATTCCCTATGATTCTTTCTTTCTATGCTTCAATTGATTATTAACTTGAACTAATCCTAATTACTCAGCTGATGTGTTCTCTTATAAGTAGCTAAATCCTAATCCCTTAGTAATTTAACCCTTTGGTGAAATTAAAAACCCTAATCCCTTAGTGATTCCTTCTTAAACCAAGCATTAAGCAACACAACCTGAAACTGCTGCAACCACACATCCCTATCCCTAGGCAATGTATAAATTGTTGTTTTACTCATTTCAGAAACTAGAATCCCAATATCCCTGTTGTGAATCCCAACCCTAAGTTTCTTAACAGAATGGCCAGTCCAAATTAAGAATTATGCAGTGAAGAATGGAATAAAACAAGCAATTAGGATAACTTCTTATTAAAACCAATCAAGACATAGAGAATACTCATAGGTTCATGGCTCAACCACAATACAAGAATTAGCCAAGCATACTCAGAGCTGATACTACTTCCATGACTAACATACCAGAGGAAAAGAAAAGTTTACACAGAGTGTTGTTCTGCAATTCCTCAAGGCTTCCAATCTTCTCCCAAGATTCTTCAATGACTTCTTCTTGAGCAGTTCTGTCCAAAACCCAGTAAAAGCTATTTCTTTATGACCCAGAGGCTCCCTTATATGCCCCAAAACATCCTAGGTCTAATTCCAGTAATGAGGAACTATTCCCCCCATTGAATCAATTCAAATCTTTTAATTTAGGAAACAACGAGCTTTTCACGCGATCCGCGTGGATTATTCGAGTTAAATTAGCTGCTCTGGACTTCTAGCCCTGATAGCATGGGTTTTCACGCTGATCGCGTGAGTCATTCGAACTGAATGCTTGAGTTTTGATAGCCTGGCGCGATTCGCGTGGATATTCACGCTACCAGCGTTACTTGTTCGAGATGAGAGTCTGTGTTTCAGCATCTGACGCTGATCGTGTGGTGGTTGGCGCTACTTGCGTGGACTCTTCGAACTGAATATTTGATCTTGACAGTCCCACGCTGATTGCGTGATTTGTTCGAGAGCACTAGCTTGCTCTTTTTGCTTCTTTTCCTCTCTTGTTGGTTCCTAGATGATAAAATAACTCAGAATTTAAATTAATATGCAATTAAATGATAATTCACCAATTCCTAATCTAATTTACTAAATCTTAAACAATTTATTAATTAATTAAACCTAAAAACTACTATATGCTGGAAGCATATCACCACTCTTCAAGCAAACTTCAAGAACACATAAGTTTCTAGCACTTCTTATGAATTGGGGCTGTTTAGAGGTTTATAATTGCAGAAATGGAAGATGGAAGAAAGGTTAGGGATGAAGGTGAAGACACCATGGAGAAGCTCTCCAATAAGCCTAGGAAGAATCACCACAATAGCATTGGGAAGCCATTGATAAGACTCAAGAAGTTCTTGAACAAGAACAAGAGAGAAACTCTCACAACAATGTTCAGAATTTGTATTAATGAACCAAAGTTAGTTACAATCAGTTTTGGACCAGCTTATATAGGCCACGAAATTACACATCAAATGCAACTAAATGTAAGGCAAATGCAAATTGAAATGAAGCCCAAATGAAGCTTGAAGTGCAAGCTTTCCTAAAGTGAGTCTTGGTTACCCAAACATGTGCAGTGCAGTTTTTAGACTGAAGTAATCGATTAATTCGCACTTGTAATCGATTAAAACCGAGTTATTTACAATTTTCAGGCTTATGTAATCGATTACAACTATCTGATAATCGATTAAAACATAGTTTCATAATTTCCTGATGCTTATGTAATCGATTACAGACATTTGGTAATCGATTAAAGGTATCAGAAACTATTTTACAAGGATGCTTTTAATCTATTACAGGAATCTGGTAATCTATTAAAATAGACAACACTTCTTTTGTGTTTCCACTGAGTTGGTGTGCTTCTTCATGCTTTTCAAAGAGATACAAATTTGCTTGGATGTGGTCTTGAAGTGCTTGAGTCCTAGCTCTTTTCATTGGTCCTTTAAAGCTCACTAAAGGAAGTGCTTTTAGCTCTCCTTCTAGACCTTTAGTTTGCCATGGACCTCCATCAATATAACTCAAGAATCTCCTATGGCTGTCCCAAATATTGAACCAGAACCTAGTACAGAGGTAAATCTTGTTCCTTTTTCTACTATACCATCTGATACACACCCTAGAAGGTCATCTCGACCAAATAAAGGTATTCTTAAACAGTTTTATGAACCTGACCCTAAAATGAAGGCTAAATATCCTTAGCAACTACGTATCTACCCAACACTTATCCGAATCATATGTATTATTTGTTAATCAATTGTCTAGTATTTCTATTCCAAATAGTGTGCAGGAAGATTGGATGATCCAAATTGGAAGCAAGCTATAAACGTGGAGATGGAAGCACTCCAAAAGAACTCAACTTGGGAACTAACACCTCTGCCAAGTAGGAAGAAGACAATTGGTTGTAAATGGGTGTTCACAGTGAAATTAAAAGCTTATGGGAGCATAGACCGATACAAAGCAAGACTAGTTGCCAAGGAATATACATAGAAGTATGAAGTTTATTACTAGGAGACATTTCCCCCGGTAGCCAAACTCAATACTGTATGGATATTACTTTCGATAGAAGCTAATAGGGATTGGCCATTGAAATAGTTCGATGTGAAAAATGCTTTCTTTAATGGCAATTTGGAGGAGGAGGCTTACATGGATGTGCCACCAGGAGTACAACTAACTAAGTCTAATGAGAATCTAGTCTGTAGGCTTAAAAAAGCTTTGTATGCGCTTAAGCAATCACTCAGGGTATGGTTTGAACATTTTTCTCTATCAAAGAAGAGATTTGGGTACAAACAAAGTAACTCTGATAATACTCTGTTTTACAAACATAAAGCAAAGAAAATAACTATCACAACTACAAAATAGGAAAACAACGATGATTCTAAACCCCTTACGAAGATGATTGTAGAACCATCGTTATTCCGTGTGTCATTGAAAACAATGATATTCGATGACAGTTGTAAAAACCATCTTTTTTAACCCTATTTTTTATTTATTTTTTATGACATGCTTTCGAAGACAGTTTTTAAGTCAAATTCGTCTTTGTTTGTTTATATACAAAGTTGATCCCTTTTTTTGTTTTTTCTAACATGCCTACGAAGACGATTTTTAAGCCAAAACCGTCTTTGTTGATCCTATTTTTTTATATAAAATGCTTTTGAAGACGATTTTTGAGTCAAAAACCGTTTTTGTTTATTTATATACAAAGACGGTGTTGCCTTAAAACCGTCTTTGTTGATCCTATTGTTTTTATAAAATGCTTTCGAAGATGGTTTTTGAGGCAAAACCGTCTTTGTTTGTTTATATACAAAGACGGTTTTGCCTTAAAATCGTCTTTGTTGATCCTATTTTTTTAATAAAATGCTTTCGAAGACGTTTTTTGAGTCAAAACCTATTTTGTTTGTTTATATACAAAGACGATTTTGCCTTAAAACTGTCTTTGCTGATCCTAGTTTTTTTATAAAATGCTGTCGAAGACAGTTTTTCCTAAAAAACCGTCTTTGTTTGTTCATATACAAAGACAGTTTTGCCTTAAAACAGTCTTTGTTGATCCTATTTTTTTTAATAAAATGCTTTGGAAGACGGTTTTTGAGTCAAAACCATTTTTGTCTGTTTATATACAAAGACGGTTTTACCTTAAAACCGTCTTTGTTGATCCTATTTTTTCATAAAACACTTTCAAAGGCGGTTTTTAAGTCAAAACAGTCTTTGTTTGTAAAAATCATCTTTGTTGATCCTTTTTTTTATAAAATGCTTTCGAAGACGGTTTTTAAGTCAAAACCGTCTTTGTTGATCCTTTTTTTTGTAATATGCTTTCAAAGACGATTTTTAAGTCAAAATCGTCTTTGATTGTGTATTTACAAAGACAGTTTTGCCTTAAAATCGTCTTTGTTGATCCTGTTTTTTTTTTCTTCCAAAATTGTTTTCTATATATATAATGCTACTACCAAATGAACCAATGGAGTAGTATCTAACTGAATTGACACTTATAAAAAAACAACACATTCAACAATATTTATTCTATAAATAAAATGACAAATCAAATTATCTTTACGCTGAAATTCGGCATTGCGCTTAACAGCTAGCTATAAAATGCCCTTGGACACGAAATATATAATTTTCAAATACAAAAGCATTATATTATATGCAAATGAGTTTATGTAACATCATTTAAACAAACATCATAGTTTATAGCCTGCAACATCGCAGTGATAACACCAATGAAAGTAACTTATGCCTAATATTGTTCCAATGTTTATGGAAAATGTACAAAAGCAAGACAACAAAGACATTAAATTTTGATAAACAATATAACTTAAAGCTTTTAATTAAATATACCGCTTTGCTTATCCATGAATCCGATAGTCAATTGCCTGCTATAAGAGTAACAAGTATATGCAACAAAATGCCCAATTCCAGGGTTTGTTATAGTCATAATCCACAGCTGTGTCACTTTCAAAATTATACCTCTTTTTGAGAAATTGAGCAACTGCAGTTAGTTTTCACTATTCTTCACTAGCAGCAACTTTTGAATTGCCTAAACCTGTATCAATTGAGCAAGTGCAGTTGGTTTTCACTATTCTTCACCAGTAGCAACTTTTGAACTGCAACCAAGGAGCACTAACCATAAGGCAGCAACCAAAATGCATAATTAATTGGTGAATTAACATATGAGGAAGTTAGCATATCATACTTCAATGTTCAAGCTTTTTCAAAGCCAGACGATGGTGAGAGAGAAAAAACACATAACCATTTATTGCTACGAGAGAGGCATGTTAAGAAAGAAGCAAACTTCATAAGGTAATGTACACTATAGTAATTAATGATCAAAAAATACAGTTGAGTTAATAACTCAATAGTGGACAAATCAAAACCATGAATAAATACAATAGTGGACATTTGAGAGGCTAAAAGATTCATATCTTAGCATATCATACTTTGATAACAGTTGTAATGTTACCAATCAGCATAACTTTGTGGGTTTTGGTACTAATTAAATTGGAGATTTATTGTTTTTTAATTATTTTATGTGATTTTGTAATTGTTTTTTTTTAACTAATATTGGATATTTATTCCAATGATCTTCAATTTTCTGTTCTATATATTGTTCTATCACTAAGACCATTTAAACATAGGCAGTGCATGCCTAAACTAACCATTTTCTTCAAACACATCAAATGGCTGATCTATCACCTACCAATAGCAGTTATGAAAAATATAGTCAGCAACTTTATTATGCTTCTGAGTCAATCTGCAAATATATAACTTACAATTTCTTTCAACCACGCTTAATGAGATCCCTCACAAGACCTCGTGTATCACATTGTGCACAGAAGTTAACCACAACCCATCTTTCTATTTTAGTTGGCTCGACAATTTTATGAAGAAAAAAAATTCACTTATTAGAAAATGCAAATTCTTTTTTTATGAAATTATGGCCATAGCTTCTCTTGGACTATCCAACCCTCTAGCTACAAAACCCACATGATTTAAGGTCAAAGTTCCAATGTTATCACTGCAAATCGTTGTAGCAAATATATCAAAAGTACATATAGCTGCCAGAAAAATCAAATGATAACCTTATAGTAAAAGACGAGGTGCACACAGAACAACATGACCAAAAATTGTCTTCAAACAAACAGAAAATACCAGGAAAGTATAAACAAATTAGGAAAAGAAAACAAATTAAGCATCAACTGAGTCTTCATTCCCTCAAGGCATTTGATAGTGAATGGCCCCTTAAAAAAAAATCCCACAATGGAGAAAGGTTATCGTGTCCATTAAATGAGGGACAGGAAAAGTTATATATCCAAAGGCACCTTACATTAAACCTCCAAATTTAAGTTGATAACTGTTAATTTGGATCTTAATAAACAATTGTGACATTTTATATGCTACATATAGCTATCACTTGCAGAGACAGATACGTGTCTACTAAATTGATCATTCATATTTAATCAGAAGAAAAAAACTAGTTTGCCACAAATCACACTTTAATATTCTCCACTGGAGTATACAAAATGATAATATGTGACTCTTTTGTCCATTAGTCTATAAAATTAAAAAAATAATATTAATTGTTGTAATTACTGCCTCGAGCTTCCTATCACCACCAATAAAATTGACTGACTCAATGTTCACAAACTGAAGGAAATAGGGAGGACATTTTCTTTTGGAAGAATAGGCATACCTTGCTAAAGTACCGCTTTAGTAATATTTATTTTACCACCCATACATGCCATAAAACTAGAGAAAATTTGGCATGACCTGCAATTATCAGTCTTTAGCAAAAGGTGGTATGTGTTTTCATAAAGACTCACAGCAAATAAGGTAAGAATGTAAGCCCCAGCAATTACTACTATACACATAATTGTACTATGCTGCAAAGAGGGAGGGGAAAGATATATTGTGAAAATTTCCTTCCTAAGTTGTGCCCACTGCATGAAATGAAAGAAATTTCTAGTTCCATTTACATAACATTGATAATTAATCCACATCTCTCCTTGATTGAGGCCAACAATATGTACATAAGTGCAGATTAATACTTATAAAATAAGTTAATTTCTGGTGCATATATGATGTACATTATAATTTATGCACCAAACTAGTTAAAATTGACTAAAGGCTTCACATTTTTAATTTAGGGTCTTACATAAGTAGTAGCATATTGCATCCAGCTTACTCGAGTAAGAAATAGAGTTTACTTTTCATGAATCCAACTTGTTTTAACATGTTACTGTTAGTATATGGATGTCCTAGAGACAATCTTTTCATTAGATTAGGACATACATGTACTTTTCAATATTGTCATAAATAAATTATAAGCGCTCTTTATCTTGTTTCATATTCTGTCTCGATATCATTATTAATATATGAGTAACTGGATAAAACCCTTGGAATAGAATAGGTATCTCTTGAGTATCAGTGATGGGATCACGATCATGAGGATTCAAGGATACCAGATGTCTACTCCTAAATTTTAAGTTCCTAGTCTAGAGATACTGAGAATGGGGATTAGTGATCTCGGATAAGACTAGCACGACTTATCTACTTGTACGCAAATACAAGGTAAATACCTCATGAGCTACAGACATGGAGATGTCTTAGCTAAAGTTGTGGGTGGACCTATAAGGGTATAGCTCGCACTGAACAGACCCACAAATAGACTCTATGATGAAATCTCACAGATAGTATCATTAGAGTAGTCTCTTATTATTTGGGTATGTCTTTCCTTAGACTAGAAGTTTTCACCTAGACTGTGTTCTAGAAGACATGCTTTGATTGTATACCTCATCTGCTTGAAACATGGAGACACATAGGCATACCTTTGGGAATGTCCTGAAAGAACACGAGTCTAGGGTGACTAGCTGAAGCAATTTGTCAAATCTCTGTGAGAGATTAGGTTATCTGTAAATCGGAGAAATCGAGATGACATTTACGAGACTCGGGAATCTATGCATAGTAAAATAAATCATGAGATGATTTGCCTTTAGAGTCAGTAAAATTGGAGACTTCCTATTTCGTATTAAAGCTTATCCTAGACCGCAAGGGCTGATACGTTTCCTTACCCTAGGTTTTATGGGAAGGTAACCGAGACGAAAGGAAATACATACGGAAACCAAATAGATTTAATAGGATGATCTTGTCATTTACCTAACTAGTTCTGGGGCAACAAAGCATTGCTAGTGCTCTGTGTTGTCATTAAATGGGTAGTGGCCTTGTTGGGCCCAAACTCATTTATGTCAGTAGCTATGTTGGGCCTAATGGGTCACACACTAACACTTTATTGTCATGACATTATAGCATTAAAGGTTTGGGGCCTAATAATGGTTGTTGGCCCAAGAAAAAGTTTGGATACCTATCTTAAAAAGAGAGGGGCGCATGAATGAAGTTAATGGGCTTGGATAGTCCAAGACATTATTAATTAATTTAAATAGTTAAACTAATTATCTAATATTTAAATTTGATAATTTAAATTTTGAATTTAAATATTTCAATTTAAATATGAATTAACTATAGTAGTTAGTTTCATATCAAAAGGAGAAGATAAGAGCTAGATTTAAATTTGAATTCAACTAGCATCTTATCATGATCATGTCCTAGATTTTAGGAAGAAGTTTGAGGGCTGATTATGGGGCTTACATACGGCTGATATTTAATTATTATTTGGTAAAATAATTCCCAAGTAATTGACTTGGTCTTAGGAGGATATGATAGGATGTTGTTGGCAATTTTTGAAATACAACAACTCTATCTTTTCTTCACGTGTGGGATGCTTCATAATTAGATTTTTTGGTTAAAAAAATCTGACTCAAACTCTTCTATAAAGTGTGTTCTTGTGATCATAGTTCTCTAAGAGTTTTTGAGAAAAAAAAAACATATCTATCTTCCTCCCTTTTCATGTGCCCCTTTGTGTGAGTTTTGACTGAAAATTCAGCCACCAATATCATTAAGCAAATTATGTACATCTTCATGTAGTTATACTTTGTACATTTTACTCACCGATTCAAGTATGCTCCCAGGTACAACTGTCTTTGTGAATCCTTCACCCATGTTTAAATGGATTGCTGGCATTGTGCACATCTATCCTTTGCATTGTGTATCGGTTGAGGCTAAAAAAATGTATACACTGAACTATCACCCAACATTGTAGTCCAGTCCTCCATAAACCTATTTTTAAATTTTAATTGAAACATCAAACATATTTATTTGTAAGGACTATGAAAAAGAACTTATTGTAACGAGGCATTCACTGGACATTTACTTACATGATCCACAATTGGAGTACATATATGTTCAAACACTTGTCCCCTGCTATAATTTCATTCACATCAGAAAAGGTTATGAACGAGGATTCAACATTTGTAATCCCAAATTTAGACCCTTCCATGACACCACTATAGGTTTGTAATAAAGTTCATATAGGATCTTAAGCAATTCATCCAACGCATCATCGCGACCACAATTTTGTGGACTTGGAATAGCTTCATCTACCTGTTTTGGACAATTGTCTGAATCCTAAATGTGGTAAACATATGATTGTTAAGCCCGACATAAATTTACCATTGAGTTGCATAATAAGAAAGCAAATTTGTGTGACTTCTGTAACCAATAAAAGTACCTGGTGTGACACCGGCTTAACCAGATGTGTGGGCCATGCAACAAATGTGTGAAGGGTCTCTCCGACGTACTTAATCTCTGGCGTTGGGAAGGGCACCTACGTGTCTCCGTCGTAAATTTTTTCAGCACTTACCCTTATGACATCATCTGCATAAGCCACGTTGTGAATAGTGGAGTCCCCGACATAAACTTTTTCCGATGCCACTAGCCGTGTAGAATCCTTACATTGAATGTACAACCCCATACATGGCACAACATCATTAGCATGTTCTTCAGCAGATGGATTGGCTTGATTTTCAGCACAACTCCCCTTTGTGCTAACTAAGGCAACTAATTGATATATATCTGGTTCAACTGGGTGTGAAACTGATGAGGCTAGTTGAGATAACGCAACTTTTATTTCTTCCTTCAATTCTCGCTTCCATTCTTCCTTAAGGTTTTTGATTAATTCAGCCAATTGTTCTGGCCTGATGGATGCATGCGAAATACTAGAGGCACGTGAAGTGCGTCCAAAGTATTGGCTGATGGTCACACCTGAGCCTTCTCCGCGAACACGACCAGGGTGATCTGGTTTTCCTATGGTAGCATTAAGGATGTCATGTTGACCTTGGGGAACAAATCTGCTTTGTGTCACTTGTTCTTCTAAAGAGTCCTGCAAGAATTACATCATTAGGTAACTTAATTGAAAATGTTATGCAAGTAAATGTAACAAAATAAGAATTGTATTCAACTCACAATTTTATCCACTATTTTTTGTGAGGTCATAGACGTCATCTGGCCATAGTTTTTTGTTCGGGCCATCTTTCACTTCAGATATCTTGGAGTTGGAGAAGGAGGATGAATGATGGATGACGAATCTTCAGTATTCATTCTGCCTTGTTGTCGTTTCTTAATATTTTCCTTCACAAGCTTCTTTTCAAGCAAATCATAGCCTGCACGAGACAAAACATGTGGGCAATCATTCCTTTTTTTAAGTTTCTTAGGCCTTTTTCCTTATTCACTGTCAAAAAAAATGTGATGATAATGTCACCTTTGAATCCCATATCATTTACAAGGTCATTTAATACATTTAAACAATACTTTATTTTATAACCTGCCAATTTGGGGTTTTTCGGCTTGCAACAAATTCCTCCCATGTGTGTGTGTCCAGACCATACACAACTGAGGGATCATTTTTACGTTGCCTGTTTGCGTCAACATAAATGTATTTACTTGTTAGGCAAGACTTAAATTGTCTTCATCTAGTGCCTACCAATGCCATCACCTTCTTTTTTGCTTTTGCAGCTTCGGGGATATCAAATTTTTGGTATAAGTGTAACCACATGAAACACAACCTTACTAATGTCCGCATAGCAAAATGTCATCCCATACTAGATCCTTTAGGGAATCCGGTACATCTTTCCAATTGCAATGTACAATAGGAATATTTTCTCTTGCAATGATCCCAAGATAGCTGTGGAACTTCTCTTTGTTGTTGCCTGATCCTCTCCCAGTATTAGGGTTCACGTTTACCGTTGGCCTAGCCTCATCCAAGCTTCTCAAAGTCAACCTTCTTAGCCTGGTGGATTGTCTACTCCTGCTAGATGTTTGTAACGCCCTGATTCACAAATCAGGTTCATTACCAAGCATAGCCACAAAACATACCGATAATCAATCAGAGTTTAAGCAGTTTGGAAGCATAACTAAAAAGTGACATCATCAAAGGTCACTATCATAACACTGTACACTATAGTATGGTGAATATACATCAGAGTTCTCTGTACAGTACAAAACTATACAAATATCCCATCAGGGTACATCAAAACAAACCAAAGGCTAAACACAAAACATCTGAGCAACATGCTCAAGTCCTCTAGCCTAAGGTATCATCAGCAGCTAATCCTGCATAGGCTTCTTGCCTTGGGATCTATCTGCTCCTCCTCCTGATGAATCACCTGAAATATAAGTCCCACAAACGGGGTGAGATATAAAATCTCAGTAAACTCAGGGCCCTTGAAGGTATTTCCTTCCCCTGGTTCACTGACAACAGATACACAGATAAAACATCACAATTATCATCACAAGATAGGCAAACATCAGCTATATAAATATATATATATATATACACCCATCACATATCAGTGTACTTCGATACACCTCCATTGTTTCACACCAGGGTATACCTATGGTATACATCCATGCATCATAATCCCCTAGCACAGGGTATAGTTCACGTTCCAAACAGAATAATCAATACATCTCAATCTCCCTCTCATAGGGATCAGAAAATCATCATACATGCATCAAAGCATAACAAGACCATCAAGTGATTAAATCATCCATCATGCACATCAATGCACCACACCTGACCACAATCAGGTTATACACATGGCTCACTGCCATTTAACACATCAATCACTGTCATGAGAAGGCTACATCTAGGTACATAGGCACATCTCCACTAAGGGAGGCTACCTCTATATACCCGGCACATCTCCTGCATGTATCCCTAGCGGAGGCTTCCTCTAGATATATAGGCACATCTCTCACACGAGGCTTCATCTATATATCAGGTACAATCCCCTTTTTGGTGAGGCTACCTCGTGTACATAGGCACATCCCTGGCCAAGGGGCTACCTCTATGTATCGCGGCCATCTCATCCTCTATCACCATACACTTGCCTGGGCAGGCTTCTTCTGTGGATATGGGCACATCTCCACGTGGGAGGCTGCCTCCATATCACAGGCTCATCTGTCACCAGGTCTTTCTCAATCTCAAATCATCTATCCTACTACAATAGGATATCTATCAAGCACAGCCATTTATCCTACTACAATAGGATATCAATCAATCTCAGCATGCAACTCAAATGTCATATATAATCAAGCATGCTACCAATCAACATAACAACTTCCCCTTTCTCAGGGATCACCTCATCAATCAACAGCTCATGGTCGTAACGACAATTACTCATTTCTGGGCTCAGATCAAGCATCAAGCATCAGCTACCCTTTCATAGGGTTCACATTACATACATCATTCAATCATAGCCTTGTACATTATTCCTCTGTTAATATACACACACATCAGAACCCTAACCCACTGGGTATATGGTGGAACACAGCAGAGGATACACAACCAAGGACCAAGAGCTTACCTGTTCTAAACTGCTCGCCGGCTCGCCCGGCCTCTTGGTCAGCACCACCAGAGCTCTCACGGTCACGTCCTACATCAGACAAGCACATAAACATATCAAATACGGTTCTAGACCGTTCAAGCGAAAGGAAACTCTTATCCTTTCTAAACCACATAACAAATCACTTCACAAGTGATCATCTGATCCTCAACAGGATCCCTCTCAGCCTACACAAGGCTACAGAGTCTCCACAAGATCTCTGCTCAACTATGGCCAAGCATATCTCTGCTTATAATGGCCTAAACTCCAACCTCTCATAATCATCAGTTTCAACCGATCAAACTCCTCTATATAGTCTCATGAGCAACTTTGTCAACTGCTCTAAGGTCCAGACTAGTCAAATAGTCGACCCTTTTTCTCTGCTCATGCAGACTCAGAGCCAAAATCAAACTTCATCAATAATGATGATTCAAGGCTCTAAACTTCTCAGAATAGTCCTCTGAGCATAAGACTCTACAGAGTCCGAGCCTAATAACGGCTCTAACACCTCCAAAAACACCCCTCAAGATAACCCCAAAATCACAAAACCCAATACTCAGAACCAACGGTTAGAGCTCGAGTTTCTTACCTCTGTGATGTTCAGAAGCACCACGGAATAGCTTTCCCTAAGATAACTCGCCCAATCACGGCCTCTTTCGTCTTTAAACTCTGAGCTCTCAAGGGTTCTCTCAGAGAAATCAATCTCACTATTTCTCACCTTTTCTCAGAAATCAATCGGGGTATCTCACTTATCGCGAGGTGCTGATCATTTTCTCAGTTGGGTCGGAGGTGTTTAGATGAGCTATGGAGAAGATACGAAGCTCTGGAACTCAACAATGGCTTCCCTCTCTCTTCTCTCCTCTTTTTTCTCCTCCATTTCCGTCCAAATGAGCTATTATATAGGCCTGCCCGTCGGTCCCGCGCTACTCGCGCCACTCCCGCGCGATTCGCGTGAAACTCCAGAACTATGGCGCCAACCGCGCCACATCTGGCGCTGACCGCGCCAGATTCCAGCAGAAACTGGTTTTCTAGGCCACTTGTGGCGCGACTCGCGCCACCCATGGCGCTACCCGCGTCAACTTCCAGGGCCACGGCGCTGATCGCGTGAACCTGGCGCTATCCGCGCCATAACCCAGACAGGGTTTTCTCAACTCTTTTCTCAAGCTTTTCTCTGAATACTCTTAAGCATATTGATTACCCTTAATCATGAGCTTAATCTAAGCTTAATTACATGCTTAAAATTCAAGGCATTACAATGTTGACTCTGAATAGTCATTTGAATTGGGAGGGGACGAAGGAGAGGTTGTCATGAATCTGAAAAACATAAGTAAAACCAAGAAAATACATCAGTGATAACAATAAGATATTTGTAAAGTGTTGTGAATTCATACATTTAAACATTGTTATTTTGTTTGTAAGTGATGTTTAAAACCATTACTTGAATATAACGAAGTTATGTATGAATGTTCTCCCATAAACCTTCATCATGATTAACACGATTTGCATGTTCATCGTTAACTTCATGGTCTTCAACAATGGAAGGCATACGTGTTGAGAAAGTAGGTATCTCACTAATATCAACAGTAGCTTCATCATTTTGGTGACTGATGCCTGATGTTCTTCCACGTAACACCACAGAAAATCTTGCATCGCACGGATCCTGGATATAGAATACCTGTCTAGCTTGTTCTGCCATTATAAAAGGCTCGTCCTTGTAACCGACCTTATCAAGTTCTACTAACGTAACCAAATTGATCTTCATGCACACCAGTGTTTCTGTTTACCCACTAAAACTTGAACATAGGCACTAAGAATGCAGTGTAATCAAGTTCCCATATGTCTTGAATTACTCCAAAGTAAGGCATCATAGCTCGAATTGGGTTGATTTCAGATGCACCACAAAAGTGCTCAGAAGCCGCGTCAACACTGACCCCACTATTCTGGACATTACTATAATCATCTAGTGATTTTGTGTAGAAGGAATAGTTGTTGATATCATATCCCTTCCAAGTGGGGACATTGAGATGCGAGCCAATAGCTAACAGTCTTAACATCTTTGAGGCATTGTCATCACGAAGAATTTGTTCTTTAAACCAGGTAACAAAAGTTCTATTATGTTCTTGCAACACCTTCATGAAGTTCATTCTTGGGTGACACTCTTTCAAATATTGTTTGTGACTTTCTATGTAAGGCCAAACCTCTTTGGTGTTATTCAAAATATACAAATGTGCTTGTGAAACCCGTTGTCGACTCAATATGACTACATTGTATCCTCGTGTACCCTTACCTCTACTTGACATATGTTTCTTCGGCAACATATCTTTCGACAATGGAAGCCTCTAGATGGTATTGATTCTTGATATAACCTTTTAACACTTTCATGTAGCACTCAACTGGATACATCCACCGAAAAAAAAATGGACCTCACAACCTTATCTCCCTGACTAAATGAACAATTAAGTGGACCATTATGTCAAAAAAAGATGGAGGAAAAAACATCTCCAATTGACAAAGGACAACGATAGCCTCATTATCCAAATCATCCAACTGTTTTGGGTCGATGACTTTGGTACAAAAAGCATTAAACAAGAAGCACAAACAAGTTATTGCAACCCTAACTTTTTCAGGCAACATACCGCGAATTGCAATAGGCAATATTTGTTGCATTAACATGTGACAATCATGAGACTTCAACCCTACCAATTTCAGCTTTCTGACGGATACAAGGCTCTTTATATTTGAAGAGTATCCTTGTGGGACTTTTATACTCCACAAACACTGACAAAATTGTTATTTTCCTCTTGTTGACAAAGTGTGGCTTGCAGGGGGCAAAAACGTTCGTCGACTTTGCTCAATTGGATGCAATTGATGTCGTATACCCATGTCAACCAAATCTTGACGACATTTCAAATTATCCTTTGTCTTCCCTTTAATGTTAAGAAGGGTGCCAATTAAACTATCACAAACATTTTTCTCAACATGCATTAGGTGTATACAATGTCTGACATCCAGATCGAACCAGTATGCAAGATCAAAAAATATTGACCTTTTCTTCTGAATTTGTTTGTCAGATGCATCCTTTTTTTAGGTCTTGCCAAAAACAGTCATGATGTCCTTGACACGATCATAAATTTTTTTTCCTGCTAACGGTGTAGGCACCATTTCCTTCTCCTGACAACCATAAAAAGCCTTTTTCAATTGTCAATATGGGTGATAGGGTTTGAGAAATCTTCGATGCCTTGTATATATTGTCTTCTTTCAATGTTTTAGTTTGACAAAGCTTGTATGTTTTTCACATATAGGATATGCGTGATGTCCTTTGACACTATATCCATTGAAATTCTCGTATGCTGGAAAGTCTTAATGGTACAAAAAACCATGGCATGCAACCTGAAAGTTTCCTGCAGATACCCATCAAAGACATCAACCCCATCAATCCACAATTGTTTCAAGTCTTCAATCAACGGTGTAACGACCTGCCTCATCGATACGATATCACTAACTCTTAATCGTGCATATCTCAATTTTAATAAAAACTTCATTAATTTGATTGTGAAAATGGTAGTAAATTTTTCGCGATAATACAATTATCATACACATATTGTAGTTACATAATTAAATACCTATGTACATATATATTAAATCAGTACATGTCATCCATATGTTAGAACTTCCTTTAGTTTTACATGTATATACATCTGAAATTACATATCTAACAAGAAGCCAAAGAACTAACTAAAAAAAAGTTGATTAACAAAACATAACTCTATCTCCAAAAAGAAATCCAACGTCATCACGTCGGCTTGGTGGCTCCAACCAAAAAGAAGATCTCCCTCCAAGGTCATATATTGCTGCTCATCTGCTCACACAAATGAAAGTTCGCGATCATCACAGGTACCAACCACACGGTACAACAAATGCAAGGGTGAGTTTATTATATAAAACCAACAAACATTATATAGCAGCAATTGGGAAGGAAACAACATTACCCACCACAATCATTATAACAAAAATCAATAATTCCAATACACACTCAACAAACCAATCATCCAATGCATTTTCCAACTCAAACAATCATGCATAGAATGATGCATGCACCTGAGTCATCTATCAGCATGCAATGTAGTACCATATCCCAGAAATAGCCTCTCACAGGAAAAATGATTCACCGCCTATCAGGGCCACCATGTCGTGCACTGGCCATTCCCCTCCCGGTGATCAGCCAGCGTCGCTAGGGAATTCCAAACCTGATGACCCCTTAGTACCTGCGTTCTCTGTAACACCCTGAAATTTTGGTAACTTAAAATATATGTGTGATGTATTCCTTGTATGATTTGATTAATTTATTAATTAGGATTAGTTGAAATGTTATGTGAATAATCCATGTGCAAGTGCATGATGTAGAGGTTAAGTTATGTGGAGTTTGTTTGAGATGCGCTGTATTTGAGTGATTACGAGTTTGACCCGAAACATGTTTTAGTAAAATTATCATTATAAATTGGTTAACCGTTGGATTATCTTAAAATTTTAAAGGAAGGTTTATAACCTACATATGTAACTTTTGACCGTTGGGATTATCAAAATAATGTCTAAAACGTGAGAAATTAATTTTTCAGTGAAGCAGAAAATTCTAGAATTGGGTCAACTCGCCCAGGCGAGTTTTGCAGGCATTTTTGGTCGCCTGGGCGAGTGGAGGCGGTGCTGAATACGTTTTAAGCTTCCAAGTCACGAAAATGGAGGTTCTTCCTCCTCCAAACAGTTCCCAAACTTCCCCTCATCATCCTTCACTACCCACAGCCACCGGAGACCACCCACGAGCCGCCATTGCTTGCCACGAGACCCGGGCATGGAGAAGAACCTTTTAATCGGAGCGGAATCTTCGAAAATCTTCTCAAAATTTCGGTATTGGTGGAATTAACACGTGGAGTTTGTGGTCTGGGACCTCAGGCCAGGATACATGATTGTGCATGAAAGGTTAGGGATGGGCATGGATTGGATTTTTAAGAATCCAATCCATATCTACTTAAATGGATTAGATCATAAATCTATATCCATATTTTTCTAAAAACAATTTGGATTCAAGATCCAATCCATTTAAATGGATATGGATATGGATATATCCAATTTATATCCATTTAAAGGTTATAGTATTTTTTATATAAATTTTAGTAATTAAACACTAAAAAATAAAATTTAGCACATATCCACTTGAACTTGATAAAAATTACTTCAAATACTAAATGTGTTAATTAAAGTATCACTAAATGGAATTAATCATATATTTAAACTTGACCAAGTTTTATCATAATCATACTCAAGTTACTAAAATAAAATGTAATATAAACTCTCAAAACAACAAATAATTTGGAATATGAAGGGTGAAGTACAATACTGAAATATCGAAATCCAAGAGCTCATCCATCCATTCAATGGCCTATCAATTTCACTCAGATGTATCCTATGCAGCTAGCAACAGGATGTCTGACTTTTACCAACCTTAACGCTACCTATGCCTGTTGCAAACACATCTAGTTTTTAGTATAGTTTTAGGATAAATTTTAATTAAATATATAAGAAATGGAATAGAATTAGGTTAGTTTAGTATTTTAATTGCCTTGAATTAATTTCAATACCATTTAAGCATTTTACAGGCAAAAAGGAGGAAACTCAAGCAAATGAAGAAAACCAAGTCTGAAGTCCCACGCTATCAGCGCGGGATCTCACGCTATCAGCGTCAGATGCAGGGAATGAAGGCTGTGCTCTCGAATGATCCACGCTATCAGCGTGGAATTCACGCGATCCGCGTGAAGAAGACGAATCCAAGCCAATTGACTCGATCAGTTCACGCTATTAGCGTGACAACCACGCCATCAGCGTGTGAGAAGCCTGGATCAAGCCTAAAGTCTCGAAGACCTCACGCTATTGGCGTGAGGATTCACGCCAGTAGCGCCGCACTTTCGAAAGATCCACGCGATTAGCGTGGAATCGTGCGCTGATCGCGTGGAATTGATTTTATTTCCTGTTTTAAAAGATAGGTTTCGAAATTTGGATTATCTTTTGGTTTTCTTACCTTAATTTAAACATCATTATAAATATGAGGCCTCTGAATACCTAAGAGGGGAGCATCATCCTGGAGTAGCCACAATCACTCATCATCATTCATCTTCTTCCATCTTTCACTCACCCAACCCTAGAAATCAAGCATCAAGGCCAGAGTTACTGCACAACCATGAATTCCATCACAGCTTTGGTGTATTTGAGGCCTATGGCTGGCTAATTCTTGTATTGTGGGAAGGCCATGAACCTATGAAAGCTTCTCTGTAATTTGACTGGTATTGAATAATATGTTTTAATTGTTTTACTCTATTCTGCATTTCTCTTTTACTCTTATTTGAACTTGATCACTTCAATTAAGAACATAGGGTTAGAATTCGCAATGGGAACGTTGGGGTTCTAATTTCTGAACTGAATTAGGGTAACAGTTGTTCATCACCTAGGAATAGGGATGCGTGGCTGCAGAGCTGATAATAGGATCTTTTGAATGCTTAATCTGATAGAATCCACTAAGGAATTAGGTTTTCGATTCAGGTTAAAGGGTTAATTCACTAAGGAATTAGGGATTAGCTAACTTAGGAAAGGCTTATTTTCTGAACAATTAACAACAGGAACCTCTTATGATGTGTTCTCTACATGCTTAGTTTGACAGAATCGCTAAGGGCTTAGGGTTCTTGATCGAATTAAAGAGTGAAATCGCTAGTTATCTAGGATTTACGACTAAAAGAGAGACTTATCATTTGTGAACGTTAATGTCACATAACCAGTCAAGTGAAGGAGTAGTGATCATAGGGGATTGCGCCTGACCACAATTAAACGTCCATTGGCAATTTCCCTAAATCAATTTACTGCACATTTCTTTAATTCTTGTCTTTTAATTACCCAATCAACCAAACTATTCCACAATATTTCTCTGCATAATTTACTGTTTTTCCTTTCAATCACATTAATTTACTATTGCTGTGAAATCACCCCAATCCCTGTGGAGAACGATACTCACTTACCTAATCTTTATTACTTGGAAACGATCGGTGCACTTGCCGTACACTTTTAAAATCGCAACAATGCCCAAAACCAAAATCAACAATTTATACTTAAAAATATAAAACAAAACAGAATTCACATGCAAAGTGTAATATTAAAGTACCTTGCAAATTGCATAGTGTAAGAATTAGTATTAATCTCAAACACTACTCTTCAAGAGAAATAGTAGTTGAACCAACAACATCTTGTTGAGAAACCAACTCTATAAAAAACAAAAAGCTTTTTGTTACTCAATAAATATTTTAATTATAATATTACTACAAAATTGGAAAACAATATACCTTTGTCAAAATTTTGAAGCTCTTCCAAATCCAAGTCTAACAATGGTGTTGAAGGTGTATCTTTGAGCCAATCTTGTGTACAAATAAGGGCCTCCACCTTTTCATGTGATAGAGAACTACGAAACGGATCAAGCACCCTTCCACCTGTGCTAAATGCAGACTCAGATGCTACTGTAGAAACAGGCATAGCTAATAGCTCTCGTGCTATGTTTGAAAGGATTGGAAATCGACCTGAATTAACTTTCCACCAATCAAGAATATTCAGATTTGCACTTGTATCAATCCCTTCATCTAAATACTTTTGAATCTTAGATTTGTTTGATGAGGTTAGCCCTGATGTTTGCAAAAATAGATTCCAACCATATAGATCTTTCTTGTAACTAGGTACATTTACTTGTGCTTGTTGTGTGTCATCTTGAGTCCCCCCTTTATGACCATTATATTCATTAAACAATGATTTCAAAGAAGACTTTAGCCTTGACTTAGACCCATTTTCCTTGTCCACATCAAAAAGTTGATCAATTGCCCAATTCATATATTTTACTTTAGACCTTGGATCTAACACAACAACAATTAGCAACATGTTCAACTTGTTAGGATCACCCCAATATTTCTGATATTTTTCATTCATATTTTTATCCATCTTATGTGTAGCATTATCTTTAATGCTGCACTTAAGCAAATCGTTTATCCCATGCCAAATACCTACCACCTCTAACATGCACGTATTACTAGTAACATAAGAGGTACCTGAGATGCGTAAAGTGGCTTCATAGAAAATGCTCAAAAAGGGTAGAATAGCCTCAACATATTCCCAATCTTCACAGGAAGGCAGACCTATCCCTTTGCCTAACTCATTAGCATATTTTCTATCATGAAACTCAAACTCCTGAAATGTCTTCCTATGTTTCAAAGCAACATCTAACATCAAATAGGTGGAATTCCACCTTGTTTCAACATCCAAGCAAATGTGACCCTTATATTCAATGTTTTGTCATTCAATGCACTCTTTGAAGCTCATAAGTCTAGAAGGAGATGATCTTATATATTTCATTGCAGCACGGATTCTCAAAACCGAGTTGTCAATCTCTTTTAGCCCACTGTTCAAATCAAGTTCAAGATATGCGCACAACAACTCATATGAATATGCTCTCCTTTCAAAACTAAGTTATTCCAACACAATAGCCTTTTCTTTAGGAGTTGAATTCTTGTGTCATTTGCTGAAGCATTATCAACTGTCAATCTCAGAACATGATTCAACCTCATTCATTCAAGCACGACTCAACAAATTTTGCCATGGCCTCTCCTGTATGGCTTCTTACTTGGCAAAAATTCAAAATCTTTTTGTGCAACTTCCAATCGTTACCTATGAAGTGAGCTGTCAAACACATGTAGCTTACATTTTAAGGTGATGTCCAGGCATCAGTAGTAAGACAAACTCTTCAACAATGTTCTGAAAGAAAATGCTTCAACTTTTCCTTCATTGTATTCCGTAGTATTACAATTTTACGAGATAAGGTATAACGTGACCGAATATTAAATTTTTGCTGTAAAGTATACGAATACCTCCTAAAAGCTGGATGCTCTACCAATCGAAAAGGAAGTTCAGCTTCAACAAACAACTTTACCATTTTCATTTCACACAAATCTTGATCAAACTTGCCGTGTGAAGGAGAGCTAATAATCCCGTCATTAGTTGAGGATGAAGTTGTTTTTTGCCTCTTGATTACTTCTTTATTAGGGTTATTCGGACATCTAGAGACATGACAAAGCATTGAACTTGTTCCTTTCTCATAATTAATCACGGCATCATAATACTTGCATAGAGCCCTCTTATCTGACTTTGCCTCTAGTTGATTGAAATGATTCCAAGCTTCTGATCTATTTCTTCTTCCATTATGGTAAGGGTCTTGCAACTGTCGAGCTAGTGATAGCTAGTGAAGTAGAAACTTCGGTGTTCGAGACTGAAAAGTTGGATGACATCTGTATGACTGCATTCAGATTATGCACAAGTAAGAAATTCATAATGGGAATTCTGCAAACAAAAAAAAAACTACATGCATCACTTCTTTTGTTTCTTAAGGGTGAAAAAAATCAGAAAAAGAAAAAAAAACAGCTCACAACATGAAGTAAAAATCCTATTTTAGTTAGAAATAATAACAAATTAGAATTTATATCTAAGAAGCAATTCTCATCTTACAACTAATTTTATAGGATTGAGATGTTTCTACAATTCTCAGGTCGAATATAGATCAATAACTAAACTAAATGGCTTAAACTTGATATGAGGAATTAAGAAGAATAAAAAAGGGGGAAAATGATACTTTCTATCCAAAAAAAAAAAGAGTGGAAAGCAAGCAAGAAGCTAACTACTCAAAAGAACAGCACAATACCTGACACTGAACGTCAATTCCACTCTTCTTGTATTCAACATAGAGACATCTCGAAAACTGATCAATGTACCTGAAACAAGGGAGCACAAAAAACCTCAAATAAGAACACATATCACAAAGGTCATAATTATGGACATCTGCAAATTGATAATTTTTAGGAACCATGGCTGTTTCTTCTTCACCCTACCCCATTAGCAAGGTTCATTAAAAGAGGAAATTAATGGCAATTTCTTATTTAATTCAAATAAATATTGTCACTTTAAACTTTTGAGACACACAACTAAAAATAGAAGATAAATATAGCTAAACTAAATGAGAATTTACCCTATGGATTTTTGTGGGTTAGGCATTAGGAGAAAAATATGTGTTAATCACCTCAATAATTTGGGTCACAGAAAATAAATTCATTTTTTATTTAGATAGAGTAGATAGCTATACATTCTCGTGATAGATAAGCATTTATCTTCCAAATTGTCAGAGCAGAGTACAAGTCAAACTAAATTATCTTTGTTACAGGGGATGATGTGAAACTGAATGTTAAAAGATGTGAAATTTGGAGTGAATATCACTTTTTGTTGCTTATTTTAAACTAAAAATAGTTTTTGAAAATAAAAATCAAACACACCATTCTCCTTTTCATTTTG
>QARZ01040180.1:0-13493 GCA_013407115.1 Glycine latifolia | reverse complement strand
ATTAATTATTTACTAACGTACTAACGTGTTTGGTGGTTTAGTTTTTGCCTACTGAGAAATTTTATTTCTCACTAGATTTGTTTCATTTTTTTTTATAGATGGCAACAATGGTCAATTTCATTGACGCCTTGGACTGATGGTGGTACAAAGATAAAGAATTGTCTATAGGAAATGAATGATGAAAGTGATTGTAGTATCTTTATGTTTGGTTGAGAATGACTCTTGTACAAGGCCTGTGGCTACGTATTATATATATCAGTTTAACAAACTTCTATAATTTATACTAGGATCCGTTCAGTAAAACTAAAATAGTAATAAAAATTATTTAACGATTCTTAAAAATTTAACCTTAATAAAAATATAATATTTAGAATAATTGTAGGTCGTTACATCATCATTAGCAGCCTAAGGCATATCAGGATGCTCTGCTGCTGGCTAAGGTGAAACAATTGGTTCTGGAGGAGTAGTTACTGCGGCTGTGGAGATGAATGATATTCAACTGGTGGATGGGAGGATGGTGGAAATGATGGATACTGTGGCTGATAAGTTGCATAATCAATGGCAAAGTGGCGACAAATGTCTTCCATCATCCTAGTCTGGTATGCTCCCTGAATAGTCAACCTGTCAAGTTGTGCCTGCATGTGAAGATAACTGGAAGAATCTTCATAAAGTAAGTCATGGCGAGGGCCTCTCATGGTGGAAGAAAAAGCTACCTGAGTGGATGGAGGAGGTTAGAGATCTGGATGAAGTTCCTCCACCTCTGCACGTGGCGCTTGACGAGGACTCCTTGCTACCATTTCATCTGGAGATAACTTGGAAGCTCTGATTATCTGTTCCTGTTTGGCATTCTCCACTGCATCCAAATATGTTTTGTGGGTCATCAAGGAAGCTATTTTGACATCTTTAGGCTCATCATCAGGTATTTCCAATCTAGCATGCATGCAGAGATGAGAGATGAGAGAGGAATGGGCTAACAGTGACCTGCTGCTACAATCTTGAATCATGTAGAGGATCCTATCAGACAGAATCCAAGAAATGTTAAGGCTGATGTCCCTCATCAAGACGTACAGTATAATAGCCCTCTCAACATTCACATCAGTTAAATTAGTCGAAGGAATAACTGTGTGATTGTTGAACTTATGCCAAAATTCAGCCTTGCCAGTCAAATCTTGCCTTCTTAATTTCTCAGAAACATGAGCCATGCCAGATTTAGTCTTCCATGAAGTGTATAATCCAGTGATGCCCTGTCTAATCTCATCACCCAATTAAGGCATGTCATCTCGATATACACTTTTGCCAGTACCAACAATGGGTTGCATTCTGTTATATTTAGTGACAAAGCCACATTAATATATGCTCCTATAAGTTGTCTCCAAGAAGCTTTCAATGAATTTATGGTCAAAAGGAACTGTGACTCCTCTCACCCAACTTTCCCTCTTATCAATAACTCTTTCTCTGTCTACATTAGTGATATGCTTCCAGCATATAATAGTTTTTAGGTTTAATTAATTAATAAATTGTTTAAAAATTAGTAAATTAGATTAGGAATTGATGAATTATCATTTAATTGCATATTAATTTAAATTCTGAGTATTTTATCATCTAGGAACCAAACAAGAGAGGAAAAAAAGCCAAAAAGAGCAAGCCAGAGCTTTCGAATGAACCACGCGATTAGCGTGGGATCTCACGCGATCAGCGTGGAAGTGTTCAGAAAAACAAGTTCAGTTCGAATGACTCACGTGATCAGCGCCATCATTCACGCGAGTCGTGCCATTCTATCCAATTCAAGCATTCAGTTCGAACAAGTCACGCGATCAGCGTGAACACCCACGCGATCAGCGCCAGAAGTCCAGAGCAGCCCATTCAACTCGACCAACTCACGCGAATCGCGTGAAAAGCTCGCTGTTTCCCAAATTAAAAGATTTGAATTGATTCAGTGGAGAAAATTATTATTCATTACTTGAATTAGACCTAGGACGTTTTGGGGGCATAAAAGGGAGCCTCTGGGTCACAATGAAGCAGTTTTTTACGGAGTTTTAGACAAATTTACAAAGGAAGAAGCCATTGAAGCACCTTGGGAGGAGATTGGAAGTCTGCAGAACAACAACCTGTGTAAACCTTTCTTTTCCTCTGGTATGTTAGTCATGGAAGTAATATCAACTCTGAGTATGCTTGGCTAATTCTTGTATTGTGGTTGAGCCATGAACCTATGACGAATTCCTCTATGTATTGATTGGTTTTAATAAGAAATTATCACAATTGCTTTGTCTTATTCCATTCTTTACTGCATAATTCTTAATTTGGACTGGCCATTCTGTTAAGAGACTTAGGGTTGGGATTCACAATAGGGATATTGGGATTCTAATTTCTGAATTGAGTAAGACAATAATTTATACATTGGCTAGGGATAGGGATGTGTGGTTGCAGCATTTCTAGGTTGTGTTTGCTTAATGCTTGGTTTAAGAAGGAATCACTAAGGGATTAGGGTTCTTAATTCTATCAAAGGGTTAAATTACTAAGGGATTAGGGTTTAGCTAATCATAAGAGAACACATCAGCTGAGGAATTAGGATTAGTTCAAGTTAATAATCAATCGAAGCATAGTAGGAAGGAATCATAGGGAATTGCGCTTAACCACAATCGTCTCTCACTACTGCAGTAAAATCTAATTACATTCGCTTACATTCTTGATTAATTTTTGTCATTTAAACTACAATATTCAAATACAAATCAGTAAACTCTCTCTCAACTCATTATTTTGTATTCCAATTCCTAAGACGTTAAGTTACATAAGATTGCATTAAATCCCTGTGGAGACGATACTTTACTTACTCACTTTATTACTTGAAATGAACGATACACTTGCCGATTTCGCAACAGTTAGCCAAGAATTCTTTCAAGATTGAACTGGAACTAGGTGCAGCAAAAGTAACCAACTTCTGCCATTGCCTTCCAGTAATTATCTCCAAAATAGGGGAATCTTCAGAAAAAGTTTCCCACATAATTCATTTCTCTGGAATGATCTTTTTGGGAAGATACCATTTGTCAAAACACTCTTGATTTTCAAGGGAAAGGAACCTGCCTTCATCAAAATTAGCTATTATGGGCCTCTTGCTTCCAGTTGCAACATTTTTCTTCTTTCCCTTCTCAACTTACTTGCTCTGAAACTCAGAAATTTCCAACCACATATATATATGAATATAAAATTAGCATTCAAAATAAACAATTCCCAATTTGACTAATGTTATATTCCTAATAATTCAATCATGGTAAGATTATCAAATAATTCCGCATTCAAGTACAAACAACAGTGTAGAATCATACTACTCTCAAACCTAAGGAATTAATAGAGCAATTAAACAATAAAAATCAAATTAAAATTTTAACATTCAGGTCCAATATAAAAACACTCCCATAATTCCCAGATTTTAATCTCTTCACTATCTCCAAATTTTATTCTCCAGCTATATTCAGTAATATAGATCCTAATTTATCAATTTCTCAGTACATATTGAATTTAATTCATAAAACAAAAGAAAATTACTAAACAAATTCCCAGATTTAGTTTAGTTATAAAAGTTTAAATCAAATTCTTAACATTTTAATCATTGAGAGATTGATAATTAGTTCCTATGTCCATTTAAGCATGCATAAACAACACCTTCATCAATCAGCTATTTTAAAATCAAAAACCCAATTTTGCAGTTGGCACTGATCCCGCCAGACCCACGCGAACCGCTTGAGCTGCATAATCAAGAACACTCACAATTACCAGGTGGCGCTGATCGCGCCAAGTCCCACGCGAATCGCGTTGCTTGCATTCCTTAAAACCTAAGCAACATTCATCACCCTAAACTAGAATCCTATTCTTGAATCTTTTTGAAACTAGATATCCAAAATATTTCTTACATAGCTGGTAATATAACATTAATGAATAGAAAATGAAAACTAACATTATCACCAGCCATTGAAAGAGACAAAGTTTGAATAGAACTTTATTATGCTTCCATAAAATGACAGAATGCAAAGATCTTTGGCCAAAATAGTACTAGCAAATAGGAATGCGAGTGATGAAGATGCAGAAACAAAAGGTATTTATAGAAAAATGTTGCTTAAAGGAAGTTAATGAAAGTTAATGCACAAATAATAACTGACAAGGGAAGTTAAAGAAGTTACAACGTTTGAAAATGGTGGTTTAAGGGTCGTGGCTGCTGGGAGGAAAGAAATGAGGAGATATGAAAGTTTTGGGTTTCAAGTTTTGAATTTTAAAAACTGCCACTTAAGTGTGGCGCGAATCGCGCCACTTCCCACGCTGATCGCGTCAGATGGCAAAATTCTCACGCGGATCGCACCAGATCTTACGCCAGTCGCGTGAGATGACAGTGAAAAATTTTACAATTTGGAACATTTGGAGCTAGTCACGCCATAACTCACGCGATTCGCATGACTTGGCAGTGAAACTTTCCTTGTTTTAACACTTATGGCACTGATCACGCCACACACTATCAGCATGAGTTGGCAGTGAAAAATTTTCAAATTTAATTCAATGGTGCGATTCGCGCCAGTGGCCATGCGATCAGTGCGGAAACTTAAAATTGCTTTTTCAAATATTTTAACCAATAAACCAATTAAGCTTTAATTAAACTATGCTAATTTAAAGAACTAAAAACTTAACAATTAAAATAACATAAACTAAAATCAATTACTAAATAAAATACTAAAACAACAAAATTAAATAACCTAATTAATATAAAAGAAAAGTTTAATGAAAACCTAAAAATCTTGGATTGTCTTCTAAGTAGCGCTTGTTTAACGTCACTTAGCTTTGACGCTAAATTCTCATAATTCAGGTGAAATTAGTGGTATAGAAACAGTGTTCCTATCCACTTGCCCTCCATGATATAGTTTTAATCTCCACCCATTAACTTTGAAAGGTCTTTCACTATCAAGAGAGGAGATTTCAACAGTTCCATAAGGAAACACCCTATTTACCATAAAAGGTTTGGACCAACGCGACTTGAGTTTACCTAGAAAAAGCCTCAATCGAGAATTGTATAACAATACCTGCTGTCCTGGCTTAAACTCCTTTGGATGGATCTTTTAATCATGCCATCGCTTGGTCTTTTCTTTATAAATTCTAGCATTCTCATAAGCTACACATCTAAACTCGTCAAGTTCATTCAGTTGTAATAATCATTTTTCAGTAGCTTTAGAGAGTTCAAAATTTAAAAACTTAGTGGCCCATAATGCTTTATGTTCTAATTCAACAGGGAGATGACAAGACTTACCGTACACCAGTTGGAATGGTGACATACCTATTGGGGTTTTGAAAGCTGTTCTGTAAGCCCAAAGTGCATCGTGTAGCTTCAATGCCCAATCCTTCCTAGCATTTCCCACTGTTTTCTCCAATATTCTCTTCAACTCTCTGTTAGAAAATTCTACTTGTCCACTCGTTTGAGGATGATACGGTGTGGCTATTCTATGTCAAACTCCATATTTACTAAGCAAATTCTCGAGCTGTTTGTTACAAAAATGTGTGCCTCCATCACTGATAATAGCTCGAGGAACTCAAAACCTAGTAAATATATTCTTTCTCAAGAAAGAAATCACCACCTTTGCATCATTGGTAGGCAAAGCCATAGCCTCCACCCACTTAGACACATAATCCACAGCCACTAAGGTGTATTGGTTGGAATATGACTTAGGGAATGCTCCCATAAAGTCAATTCCCTAAACATCAAATAATTCTACCTCTTGGATGTTATTAAGTGGCATTTCGTCCTTATGAGAGATATTTCCTGTCCTCTGACATTTATCACACTTCTCTACAAACTCTTGTGCATCTTTGAAGATTGTCGGTCAGTAATAACCACTTTGCAATACTTTATGAGTTGTCCTATTACCTCCAAAGTGTCCTCCATAATCAAAAGAATGACAATGCCAAAGAATTTTAGGCATTTCAGTCTCATCTGCACATCTGCGAATAACACCTTTAGTACAATTAAAATAAAGGAATGGGTTATCCCAGTAATACCTCCTTGCATCATGGAAAAATTTCTTTTTCTGCTGCCAAGTAAGGTCTTCAGGCATTGCTCCTACAGCTTTATAATTCGCCATCTCTACAAACCATGGCCCAAGTTGAACTACCATTACTCGTTCATCAGGAAAAGATTCATTAATTTCCATCTCTGGTCCATGACATGCTGCTAGCATATGTAGTTTTTAGGTTTAAATTCATTAAGAAATTAAGCATAAAATGTCAAATAAATGCTAGAATAAGTACAAATTTTATCATCATTATGTTTATCACTGATTCTATGCAATTTTGATGTTAGGAGCCAAGAAAAGGAAGAAAAGGAGCAAAATAAAGAGCTAAGGATTTCTGAAGTCTCACTCCAACCGCGCCAAGGCCACGCTGATCGCGTGGGACTTACTGGAAGCTGATGCCAATCGCGCTAGAGCCACGCGGATCGCACCACACTTACTGGAATGCCACGCTAGTCGCACCAAATCTCGCGCCATCTGCACGGGCGACGCTGGGAAATATGAATTAGCTTAAAGATAACATAAGAATAAAGATATTAGGTTTTTTATGACCTAGATATAAATAGGAAAATAGGAGGACGTTTTGGAACACGAACACAGAGGCAGAAACAAGGACGAAGAGGCATTGAAGGAGATCAAGAAAGGAGGAAGATCAAGAAGGAAGCCAAGATTGAGGGGTTTGCTTACTCTTCATTCTTTGTATTCTTTCTAATCTACCTTATCATTATTGTATTCAAGCCAGACATAATCATGTCTGGCTAATTCCTCTTTGATTGTGATTGAAGCCAAAGCCAATGTGAACTCTTATGTAATTTGAATTGGTATTGATACAGTTTATGATAATTGTTTTGCTCTATCTAGTTCTTTAATTACTTTTGCCTCAATAGACTTGATCAATCTGTTAGGGTTTCAAGAGCTAGGATTCACAATAGGGATATTGGAATTTTAGTTTCTGAAAGTAGTAGAGTAACAATCTTTACATCACCTAGGGATAGGGGTGTAGAATTGCAAAGTAATAAATATATCAGCTCAAGGCTTAATTTATGAAGGGATTACTAAGGAATTAGAATTCTTAATTAGATTAAAGGGTTAAACGACTGAGGAATCAGGGTTTAACTAAAGTACTTAAGATATATCTTTTGAATAATTAGTGTAAACGAAGTTAATAACCAATTCAATTACAGAAGGTAGGGATCAGAGGTAATTGTTCTTTAACCACAATTCTTCCTCATTCTGCATAATCTTTAATTTACATCGCGTTTGAATTTTCTTAATCTTAATTCAGTTTTATTATAGTTTCTTAAATCCAAATCAAAATCATATTCTTTCAATTATATTATTTCTCTTCCAATTTAAAGACTATAAATTACAATTAAATTTAGTGCTTCAATCCTCGTGGGGACCATAACTCTACTTATCATTTTATTACTTGAACAGGCGGTGCACTTGCCGTTTCGCAACAAGTTTTTGGCGCCGTTGCCGGGGATTGATTACACTAATTTACTTGTAATTTTGTTCTTTAATATTGGATTTTTTGTTTTACTGATCTTTTTTCTTTAGTTTATGCGAGGTTTAGTTGGACCTGAAGCTTTGCAGTTTGATCCCGAAATAGAGAAGACTGTGAGAAGGAACAAGAGATTAGCCAAGCAGAAACGAGAGGCAGAAAACTCTAATTCAATCGGTGAATTAGAACTAGAGATGGCTGAAAGACCACCACAAGGGGAGGAATTAATGGAGGATATTTTAGCTCCATTGTTCACAAGGCCCAATCCTAGCATAGTTCGACCACCAATCGAGGCTAACAAATTTGATATTAATCCATCATTAATCGCTTTGGTGGAAAGGAGTTAGTTTGGTGGAGAGGATGATGAAGACCCACACGATATCATTGACAGATTTCTGAGGATCTGTGATACAATCAGACACCAGGGTGTATCAGACGATGTTGTGAGACTACGACTATTTCCCTTTGATGTTAAGGGAAAAACACTTTGTTGGTTAGACAGACAAACTTCCAACAGCATCAGTACGTGGGAAGAACTGGTTACTAAATTTTTCTCTCAGTATTTTTCTACGGAGAAATATAACAGGTTGATGAATGAGATCACCAATTTTACTTAGAATGGGAGAGAAAGTTTATGTGCAGCTTGGAATAGGTTCCAGGAATTGATCCGGAAATGTCCACAGTATGATATGACTGTGGGAAAGAAAGTACGCATATTCTTTAATAGGATAACTCTAGAATCAAGACTTATAGTGAATGTGGCAGCTGGAGGTTCGATCAGATCAAAGACAGCTACTCAGACGTATGAGTTAATTGATTCACTGGCTCGCAATGAAAATGAGAGCATCGCAACTCAACCGAAGAGGGAAGTTATCCAACTAGGAAACAATGATGCAATGTTGGCTGAGCAAAAGCTTCTATCACAACAATTGGCAAGGTTGAATGAGAAACTTGACAAGATGCAAGGTTCAGCAGTTCAAACTTCAACTATCAGAGCACAACCACCTATTTGTGAATACTGCCAGGGAGAGCATGAATCCAATGAGTGTCCTACCTTGGTAGGAGCTGATCCAGTGCAGGTTAATGGAGTATGGTACGACCAGAGGAATCATTCTAACTTTCAGAGGACTTCAAATTACGCTCCAGGTAATAATTTCCAAAGAAGAATTCAAGGAGGAGGTTTGGATTACAAATCCAATAGTTACTTGTAGCCTCCACCCATTCCACCTAAGGAGCCATTAGAACTAGAGAAGGCCATGTTGCAGTTGTCTAAGACTACAAATGAGCACATTCAAGTTACTAATTCTTTCATTAAGGAGACCAATGCCTTCATCAGTGAGACTCGAGCCCATCACAAGAATCAAGATGCTTCTATCAGAAATCTTGAAAATCAAATTGGTCAGTTGGCTAAGCAATTGACTGAGAGGTCTCAAGGACATTTCCCTAGTGACACTGTTGTCAAGAAGTGGACTTGTTATTAAACCACCAGAGAAGTCTGAGGTCATTCAAAAAGAGGTTGAAGAGAAAGCTACTACAATTTCTGATGAACAGGTAGTTAAAGTGCCTTCAAGCAAGCAACATAAGAAGCCAATGGATTTTTCTCATTTTGAGAAGCCACCTTATCCAATGAAGCTTAAGCAACAAGCTCAGAAGCAACAATATAACAGGTTTTTAGACATGTTTAAGAAATTGCACATTAATATTCCATTTTCTGAGGCTTTAGCTAACATGCCAAATTATGCTAAGTTTATGTAAGAGTTGTTATCTAGGAAGCATAAATTGCAGGAATGCGAGACCATTGCACTTACTAAGGAGTGTAGCGCCATCATACAGAGGAAGCTTCTGCCAAAGCGTAAAGATCCAGGAAGTTTCAATATTCCCATTGCTATAGGTAATGTCAGTGTGGGGAGAGCATTGTGCGATCTTGGAGCAAGTATTAATTTGATGTCGTTGTCCTTATGCAAGTCATTGGGGATTTCTGAACTCAAGGCTACTAGAGTTTCTTTGCAGCTTGCAGATCGTTCATTGAGAAAGCCGACTGGAGTAATAGAGGATGTTTTGGTTAAAGTAGATAAGTTTATTTTTCCTGCAGACTTTATTATTTTAGATATGGAAGGTGAAAGTGAAATACTGTTTTTGTTAGGTAGATCATTTTTAGCTACAGCTAGAGCTTTAATTGATGTAGAACAAGGAAAATTAGAACTTAGGATGGATGATGAATCTATTACTTTTAATGTATTTGATGTTATGAAAAATCCTTCTGATGAGCATGATTGTTTCAGGTTAGATATTTTAGATACAGTAACCCATGCAGATAAGACTGATGATCAGAAGTTGGAGGAGGAACTAGAAGTCCTAGATACTAATGCATTACAAGAAGAAGTGGAGTTAATTATGGAGGTGCTAGAGAAGGAAGAAGCTGACACAGTAATTGAAGCACCGAAGATTGAGCTTAAAGAATTACCTAACACTTTGAAGTATGCATTTTTGGGAGAGAATGAGACATTCCCAGTTATCATCAATAAAGAGTTGAAATTAGAAGAAGAAGAGAAGTTGTTGAAAGTTCTTAAGGAGCACAAGACCGCAATTGGGTGGTCTATATCTGATCTGAAGGGAATTAACCCTTCTTTTTGTATTCACAAGATTTTGTTGGAAGATGATGTCAAGCCTGTGAGGCAACCTCAGAGGCGACTCAATCCTACAATGAAAGAAGTGGTAAGGAAAGAGGTGGTGAAACTGTTAGATGCAGGGATGATTTATCCCATATCTGACACCGCATGGGTGAGTGCGGTTCAAATAGTTCCTAAGAAAGGTGGGATGACTGTGATTCAAAATAACAATAATGAGTTGATTCCGACTAGAACCATTACTAGTTGGAGAATGTGTGTAGACTACAGGAGACTCTATGATGCTACTCGAAAGGACCATTTTCCACTTTCGTTCATTGATCAGATGCTGGAAAGGTTGGCTGGTCATGATTATTATTGCTTTCTTGATGGGTATTCCGGCTATAACCAAATTCCAGTGGCACCTGAAGACCAGGAGAAAACTGCTTTCACATGCCCATTTGGAGTCTTTGCATACAAGAGAATGCCATTTGGCCTCTGCAATGCACCAACGACATTTCAAAGGTGTATGCTTTCTATTTTCTCTGATATGGTAGAAAAAATGCTTAGAAGTGTTTATGGATGATTTTTCTGTTTTTGGATCTTGTTTTGAATCATGTTTAATTAACCTAGCTAAAGTTTTAAAAAGGTGTCAGGAAACAAACCTTGTTTTGAATTGGGAAAAATGTCATTTTATGGTATGTGAGGGTATTGTTTTAGGCCATAAAATTTCTAAAAAGGGAATAGAGGTTGACAAAGCTAAATTGCTGCTGATTGAAAAACTTCCTCCTCTTGTTAATGCTACGGGGGTGAAGAGTTTCTTAGGTCATGCAGGATTTTATAGAAGGTTCATTAAAGATTTTTCTAAAATTGCCAAACCTCTTAGTCAACTTTTAACTAAAGAAAGTGATTTTTTTTTATGAAGTTTGCCTCAATGCATTTAATGTGTTGAAAGAAAAACTTACCACTGTGCCTATTCTAACAGCGCTTGATTGGAATTTACCTTTTGAATTGATGTACGATGCAAGTGCATATGCCATTGGTGCTGTTCTTGGTCAACGCAAGAATAAATTATTGAATGTTATATATTATGCTAGTAAAGTTTTAAATGAGGCACATGTTAATTATGCAACCACTGAAAAAGAAATGTTAGTGGTAGTATGCATTAGACAAATTTAGGTCCTATTTGATAGGTTCTAAAGTTACTATTTATACTGACCACGCTGCTCTCAAGTATTTGATGACTAAGCAGGATGCAAAGCCACGATTGTTGCGTTGGATGCTTTTATTCCAAGAATTTGATTTGGAAATCAAAGACAAGATTAGAGTGGAGAATAAAGTAGCAGATCATCTTTCTAGGATTCAGAATAAAGAGCTACAAGATGGACCGGAGATAGCAATTAATGAATCTTTTCCTGATGAGTTGATGATGGTGATTGATATGGGTCCATGGTTTGCCGATATGGCCAACTTCAAATCTGTAGGTGTTCTTCCTGGAGGTCTTAATTGGCAGCAGAAGAAAACGTTCCTTCATGATGCAAAGAGGTATTTATCGGATAACCCTTTCCTTTATTTTAGATGTACTAACGGTGTTATTTGTAGATGTGTAGCTAGCCCAGAAGTGCCAAAGATCCTTTGGCATTGTCATTCTTCAGATTATGGAGGGCATTTTGGAGGAAATCGGACAGCGCAAAAGGTATTACAGAGTGGTTATTATTGGCCAACACTTTTCAAAGATGCAAGGAATTATGTGGAGAAGTGTGATAAGTGCCAGCGAACGGGTAACATATCTCGAAAGGATAAGATGCCCCTCAATAAAATACTAGAGGTGGAACTATTTGATGTTTGAGGAATTGACTTTATGGGACCCTTTCGCAAGTCACATTCTAATCAATACATCCTAGTGGCGGTAGATTATGTTTCTAAGTGGGTAGAAGCTGTTGCTTTGCCTACTAACGATGCAAAAGTGGTTGTATCGTTCCTAAGGAAGAATATATTTACTCATTTTGGAGTACCAAGAGCAATAATCAGTCATGGAGGAGCTCATTTTTGCAACAAACAATTTTCAAGTTTGCTTGCGAAATATGGGGTTACCCATAGAGTGGCTACACCTTATCATCTGCAGACGAGTGGACAAGTCAAAATTTCCAATAGGGAGTTAAAGAGAATTTTGGAGAAGACTGTTGGAAGTTCTCGGAAAGATTGGGCAAATAAGCTTGATGATGCACTTTGGGCATACAGAACAGCTTTCAAAACCCCAATAGGTATGTCACCATTTCAGATGTTATATGGTAAGTCTTGTCATCTTCTGGTTGAATTAGAACATAAAGCTATGTGGGCTACAAAATATTTAAACTTTGAACTGTCTAAAGCTAATGATAAAAGATTGCTGCAGTTAAATGAGCTTGATGAGTTCAGGTTAAATGCATATGAGAATGCTCGAATTTATAAGGAGAAGACTAAGAAGTGGCATGATGATAAGATTCGTCCAAAAGAATTTGAGTCGGGACAACAGGAATTACTTTACAATTCTCGCTTGAGACTTTTTCTAGGTAAATTAAAGTCCCGTCGGTCTAGCCCATTCATTGTACGAGAAGTATATCCTTATGGAACAGTGGGAATTTCTCCATTAGATAGTGAAAGGTCTTTTAAAGTTAACGGATGCCGATTGAAGATTTATCATGGAGGACAAGTGAATAGAAACACTGTTTCTATACCTCTATTTTCACCTGAAGAATAAAGGTTTAATGCGTCAAGCTAAGTGACGTTAAACAAAGCGCTACTTGGAAGGCAATCCAAGGATTTAATTGATGCATGTTTCTTTTAAATTGTTCATTTTAGTTAATCATTAATATTCTTTGTTGATTTTAAAATTTTTTCATTGTTATTTGGTGTGTTTATTTTTAAGATAGTTTAATTTTAGGAGTTTTAGATTAATATTAAATTTCATTTAGAAAAATTTTGAAAAAGCAATTTTGGAGGTTCACGCTAATCGCGTGAACCTGGCGCCATTCGCGCCATGTACACTGGATGTTCGCGCTAATCGCGAGAACCTGGCGCCATTCGCGCCATTAATACTGGAATCCAGCGCGACCCGCGTGAGGATGGCACGAGCCGCGTGGCAATTCGAAACTAATTTTTAAATTTTAAAAGGCTGAAACCCTATTTTTATGTAACCCCATTCCTTACTTAAACAGCCACAACTCTTAGCCATCCCTATTCAGAACGTTGCAAGCATTGAAATGCCATTAACTCCTATTTCAGTTACATAACCACCAGTAACTTCTCTTAATTCTAAAAGGCTATAAATACATTGCATTCTTTACCTTATTTCCATAT
>QARZ01040179.1:60947-76415 GCA_013407115.1 Glycine latifolia | reverse complement strand
TCTTACCTTGGAAATCTATACTAAATTGTCTTCGATTTGGTATAGATTTCCAAGGTAAGACCAATATTAACATTTGGGGTCAAATACCCACTCAAATCAAAAAGGGGCTAAAAGGGTGTTTTGGGAGTTCACATCAAAAGACATCATTTTGAAATTCCAATCACACCAATGTGATCAAAGTTCAACAAGGATCACAGAAATGACATCAATTTCATAAAAATGAGACTTTTACAACATCTCATTTTCAAAGGAAGTGTAAAACTCCCAACAACGGTACCCAAAACACAAAAGACGCTAAGAAAAGCTTAAACTAGCTAAAAGAAGACAAAGGAAACCAATGTTACCTCAAGGAAACCAAGAAAGAAGGATTTGGAAGCTCCATTCTCTATTGAAACTTCGAGAAGAGTTTCAAAGATTCCGCTCAGATTAAAGTGTTCCTCTCCGTGCGGTGGTCCAACGGCAAGCGACGGTACCTCGTGGTGGTCACCAGTTGCCATGGTTGGTGGAGGAGGAGGGGGAGGAGGTTTGGTGGCTATTTTGGGGGAGAAAAAGAAATTTTTTTCAATCTTGGACGTTGCTGGACGTATTTAACACTGACTTCACTCATCCAGGCGTGCAAAAATTCCTGCAAAATTTGCCTGGGTGAGTTGACCCAATTTTAAAATATCTATTTCAATGAAAACTTATTATCTCACTCTACAAATTTTATTTTGCCAATCCCAACGGTCAAACATTTTATATTTGGGTTAGGAACCCACCTTTAACATTTGAAGGAATCCAATGGTTAACCAATCTAGAATGGTGATTTTACTAAAATCGGTTTTCGGGTCAAACTCAAAATCACGCAATTCAATACAGCTCAAACAAATTCCACATAACTTGTTGTCTACACCAAGCAATTGCACATCGATAATTCACATAACATTTCAACTAATCCTAATTAATAAAATAATCAAATTATACAAGGAATACATCACACATATATTTTAAGTTATCGAAATTTTAGGGTGTTACACTATTTCCATCCATGCCATGAAATATGAAACATGGGCATCATCAATGTATGATCATGGCCAGGAACAAACCCTTCCCCCCAAGGATGACCAGTCATACACCCCCAAGGGTATCCATGTATATCCACATCACATAATGACAACCATGGGCACCATCAATGCATGATCATGGCCAGGAACAAATCATTCCCTGCATGGATGACCAATCATGCACCCCATGGGTATCAATGTACATACACATCATATCATCTCAATATCATAATCATATATATCAAATTCATCTCATTTCAACTTCAACATCCATTTCATCATCATCTCATTTAAACATCATAAACCACATCATCATTATATCATTTTTACATCATCAAACACATCATCATTATTTCATTCAATCATCACCAACACATCAATAAAATCTCATTTCAACATTATCAATGACATCAATATCTCCTTATCCATCCACAATCCATATTACCACAAGACTGGTATTTTAGGAAAATTCTAAATTAAAGAGAAGGACTACAATATAGAAAACACACTCTTATGCCCATTTAAAGATTTAATAAAGAATTAAATAGGAAAACACATCATAAAATTTTGGGCTGAGTCTCCTTTGTAATTAAGACTTTTTCCCAAAAATCCAACCAATTACAAAAACATCATTCACAGTTTTATCCATCAACAAGCCAATTCATCGCATCCCATTAGTTAAAAACACAGTTTTTCTTGAAAACGAGCACACATAGGAACAAACACACATCAATCTTAAATACATCGCATCCCATTAGTTAAAAACATAATTTTTCTTGAAATATCAGCACAAAACAGGGACAGGCAGATATCCTCATAGTTGGACTCCCTGGCCCCCAACTATAGTACCAAAACTATAACTAAATAATAAACTCCCCTTACCTAACTAGGAGTTCTCCCTGTTGCAGCCTAGCAATGTTGTTTCATGATCCTTCAAATACGCATGCTTGTCCGAACGCAAAGCTCTATATACCAAATCCAAGGTAATTTAGTATAGATTTCAAAGGCAAGGTAAAAATTAACATTTGGGGTCAGATACCCACTCAAATCTAAAAAAAGACTAAAATGGTATTTTTGGAGTTCACATCAAAAGACATCATTTTGAAATTCCAATCACACCTATGTGACCGGGGCTCAACAAAGATCACAGAAATGACATCAACTTCATAAAAAGGAGACTTTTGCAGCATCTCATTTTTAAAGGGTTTTCAAAGGAAGTATAAAAATAGCCTATAACGGTACCCGAATCACAAGAGATATCAAGAGAGGCTTCAAACTATCTAAGAGAAGACAAGGAAACCATGGTTACCTCAAAGAAACCAAGAAAGAAGGATTGGAGGCTCCATTCTCTACCGAATCCTCAGGTTGAGTTTTGAAGATTCCACTCCGATTAAAGTGTTCCTCTCCATGTAGTGATTCAACGGCAAGAAACGACAACTTGTGGCAGTCACCGGTGGCTGTGACTAGTGGAGGAGGATGGTGGGAGGTTGGGTGGTGGTTTGGGAGAGGAAGAAGGCCATTTTCTCATCATTTACGCTGCTGGTATGTATTTATCACCGCCTTGACTCGCCCAGGCGAGCCAAAATGCCTTCCAAAACTCGCCTAGGCGAGTTTACCCAATTTTAAAATTTATGCTTTTGTGAAAAATTAATATCTCACGCTTCAAATGTTATTTTGCCAATCCCAACGGTCAAAAGTTACATATATGGGTTAAAATTAAATGATGATCCAACGGTTAACCAATCCAGAATTATGATTTTACTAAAACAGGTTTTGGGTTAAACTCAAAATCACTCAAATACAACACATCTCAAACAAACTCCACATAACTTGACCTCTACACCAAGCAATTGCACATGAATGATTCACATAACATTTCAACTAATCCTAATTAATAAAGTAATCAAATTATACAAGGAATACATCACACAAGGAATACATCACACATATATTTTAAGTTATTGAAATTTTAGGGTGTTATAGCCGTAATATTCAGCAAATTGGCAATGACAGTTTTTTAATAAACCGTATTTGATTGAAGAAAATGACAACGGTTAAAGAATAACTGTCTTAGTATTTGCTAATTCAAATACCATTTTTTAAAAACCATCGTTGTCTTCAATATATTTCCCATTTCAGCCTTTTTCTCATTAACCCATAATTTTTAACCTAAATTTCGCGAGTCACAATATTAGGTTTTGGCCCCCTCCGACATCATCAAAAGATATGTATGCGCCCCAGTCTAAGCGTGAACCATCTGGACTTAAACCATCTGATTCACATTCAAGGAGCCTCTGACACCATCTATCACCGTTGCAGCCGGCATCGTCATCGTGGGTGAAGCGATTTTGCTGTGGTCACATAATCAAGGTATTGTTTGTCCCTAGCTTATGTACGCGTTTACACATCTTCCCAGTTCCCATTTCCCACACATGTTTTACCATCTTAGCTGTTTTCGGCCAATTCATTTGGGCTGCAACCTATTTGGCCTATTACAAACAGCACCATTTTCCTTGCAAGACAAATTGTACAAAGTCTAAAAGAAAAACATAAACATTCAATATTTCAATTTGTTGACCTACTAGCTTTTGAATTTTCAATTTCATTCCTGACTTTAAAATTGAAAAATTGAATGGCTATTTGGAACAATGCATGTTAGTATATTTAGGTAGAAATATTGAAGATGGTGAATATGAAGTGGTAAAAGACACGGATAAGGAATTACAGAAAATAGATTTTGATTCGATTTGGACTGCCTCAAAATCAGAATTTAGGAAAACAATGAAAAAAAATTAAGAACCATATTGCATAATTATATATAAGTCTGTTTAAGACCATAGATGATTTTTTAATCAATTAAGCTTGAATACCAAGTTGTCCCCCTCAACTTGGTATCCTATTGGTAGATTCATATATACTGAATCAAAGAGATCATCATTCAAAATGACATAATTGATGTCCAATATCGTAATGGTTGTCAACTCTTTGTGACAGCCTAGGATTCAAATCATGATTAATTTGTTTACTAACAAGTGACAAAGTGTTTATATAAATTCAATTCTATTGTGTTTATATAAACTCAATTCTATCATGATTAATTTGTTTACTAACAGGTGACAAAGTAGTATAGGGAAGTTCAAGTAGAGTGGAACTATAATTATTGTTGTTACAACTCACTTCTATGAGATGAACACCAGATTTCATGATTAGCAGTTCATAGTGCCTCTTTTGCTATATTTACTGCTTTGTTTACTGTTACTCATTACGTGATATAGACTGCTTGAGCTATGTAAGCTAAACGTTGAGATTTGAGAAGTGAAAACCCAAGGGCTGAAGTGAAATAATCTCAGTGATGTAAATGTAATTAATTAAGATGTTGGAAGAGCTTAAAAGGAGAAGACATGTCATAAATTCATAATTGTATAACTGTAATCATAGTCACAATCTATAATATAATAAAAAGTACAAACAATAGCAAGCAACTTATAAATTGAAAAGAAAATACACTATTTTTCACACACCAAACAACAAAGACACAAGGAAAACATCGTACAATGCTCTCGCATACGCGAAATTAAGGAATCAAGCCATATCTATTGCATGCATTCAACTTACCTGAGATACCAAAGTCAGAGGAATTAATGGTATTTTTAAGGGCTTAAGGTGGTAGGTGGTGGAGATAGGAAAGGAATGGAGGGCATAGTGGTTGGAATTGTGATTGTGGGGATTGACGGAATGTTGGGCAATGAAGGAATGGTAGGGATGGTGCTGGGAAGTGGAGGAAAAGTGGTAGGCAAAGATGGGTAGGGTAGATAAACCAGTGTTGGGATTGAAGGCAAAGGTGGCAATGTTGGTTTAGGCAAAGTGGGAATGCCCGACAAATTTGGTGTTGTTGTTTGCATCAGATGGCGACCTGCTTGGCTCATGCTCATGCTTCACAAGGTCAGAGTAAGAAGGAAATTTGTGATCAATGATTTGCTTGAGGCCATAGCTAAGTGAATTGCAAAAATGAAGAAGAGGGAATTGGAAAATATGAAAATAGTATGTATTTGCTTTGAGTATTGGATGAGAGGCTAAGGATAGTGCTTGGTCTTATATAGAGCTAGAGAGACTTTCCTTGGAGAACGAAATACCAATGTTTTTGTTCATGTATATATCCACATCCACCCCCATAAACTAGTTCCAGTATTTAATCATTATGGTAGCATACCTCGACGATTTCAAGGTGGATTTTGTGATTATAATTTGTACACAATTTATATTGTCAACTCAATACCTATGAATTTTTTTTGTCTTCTTTTATTATTACTAGACAGATGTTACATTTCACACTGACCACCCTAAGGTAAACATTGAAACTGTAACGACCCGCCTAGTCGCTACGGCATCACTAACTCTAATCGTGTGAATTTCAAATTTTAATGAAAACTCCATTAATTTGATTATGAAAAGGGTGGTATGTTTTTCGCAATAATACAGTCATCCTACACACAATACAATTTCAATAATTTAATACATATGTATACATATACTAAATCAGTACTCATCATGCACATGTTAAGAACTTAATTTAGTTTTACATGTATTTACAACTCAGAATATACATGTCCCAAAAAGAATTAAGGGACTAACTATGAAAGAGTTGATTAACAATATACAAGTCTTTCCAAAAAGGATTCCAACATCATCAGGTCGGTTTGGCGGCTCCAACAAAAAGAAGATCTCCCTCCAAGTTCACCTACTGCTGCTCATCTCCTCACACGAATGAAAGTTCGTGATCATCACAAGGACCAACCATACGGTACAACAAATGCAAGGGTGAGTTTATTATATAAAACCAACAAGCATAAGATAATAATAGTTGGAAAGGGAACAACATTAACAACCATAATCATTACCAAAAGTCCATCAGTCCAATACACATTCGGCAAACCCATCATCCAAATTCACTTCACAACTCAACAATCATGCTCAGAATGATGCATGCACCTGACTCATCTCTCAGAATGAAATGTGGTACCATCCTTATGGAAATAGTCTCTCTCAGGAAAATGATGCAGTAGCTCATCCAGGTCACCCTGTCGTGCACTGGTCACTCCCCTCATGGTGATCAACCCTAAGTCACAAGGGAGTTTCAAAAAGAGTGATGCCTCTTAGTACCCCCGTACTTACTGCCACCATTCTATTTCCATCCATGAAATATGAAGTATGAACATGGGCACCATCAATGCAATAACCATGGATAGATAGGGACCGGAATTTTAACAATCCCTTTCTCTCCTGGGATGCTTAAAATTTGTAAACCCTCCCTCGCAAGGTTATCCAGTCATGCACCCCCATGTACATACACAACATCACTGATACACTTACCAGGGATAGATAGGGACTGGAATTTTAAACAATCTCATTCTCTCTTAGGATGCTTAAAATTCGTAAAGCCACCCTCACAAGGTTATCCAACCGGTCAATGTACCCCACGTGGACATACACAATATACAACCATAGGCACCATCAATGCATGATCTTGGCCAGGAACAAATCCTTCCCTGCAAGGATGACCAGATCCACATCACATAATGACAACCATGGGCACCATCAATGCATGATCATGGCCAGGAACAAATCCTTCCCTGCAAGGATGACCAATCATGCACCCCATGGGTATCAATGTACATACACATCATATCATCTCAATATCATAATCATATATATCAAATTCATCTCATTTCAACTTCAACATCCATTTCATCATCATCTCATTTAAACATCATAAACCACATCATCATTATATCATTTATACATCATCAAACACAACATCATTATCTCATTTAATCATCATCAACACATCAATAACATCTCGTTTCAACATTATCAATGACATCAATATCACATCGTCCATCCACAATCCATATTACCACGAGACTGGTATTTTAGGAAAATTCTAAATTAAAAAGGAGGACTACAATATAAAAAATACACTCTTATGCCCGTTTAAGGATTTAATAAAGAATTAAATAGAAAAACATATTATAAAATTTTTGGCAGAGTCTGCTTTGTAATTAAGACTTTTCCCAAAAATCCAATCAAATACAACAACAACATCATTCACAGTTTTATCCATCAATAACAATTTCATCACATCCCATTAGTTAAAAATACAGTTTTTCTTGAGAATGAGCACCCAAAAGGAATAAACATACATCAATAATAAATATATTGCATCCCATTAGTTTAAAACATAACTTTTCTTAAAAACCAGCACACAACAGGGACAGGCAGATATCTTCATAGTTTGACTCCTTGGCCCCCAACTATGGTACCAAAACTATAACTAAATAATAAACTCCCCTTACCTAACTATATCCCTCTGTTAGCTCATTGAAATGTCGTTTTGAGATTTCTCAAGTTCACGTGCTTTGTTCCAAACACAGAGCTCTATATACCAAATCAAAGATAATTTAGTATATGTAACACCCTGAAGTTTGGATAACTTCAAATATATGTGTAATGTATTTCTTGTATTATTTGATTTCTTTATTAATTAGGATTATTTGAAATGCTATGTAAATTATCCATGTGCAATTTCTTGGTGTAGAGATCAAGTTATGTGGAGTTTGTTTGAGATGCATTGAATCGTGTAATTCCAAGTTTGACCCGAAACCTTTTTTAGTAAAATCATTATTCTAAATATTTTAACCGTTGGATCTCCTTAAAATTTTGTTACTAAGTTTATAACTTACATATCTAACATTTGACCGTTGGGATTTTCAGAATAATGTCTGGAACATGAGAAATTAATTTTTCACTATAGCGGAAATTCTAGAATCTGGTCAGCTCGTCCTTTGCAGGAACTTTTGCTCGCCTGGGCGAGTGAAGGCGGTGATAAATACGTACCAGCAGCCATAAATCACGAAAATGGAGTTTCTTCCTCCTTCAAACAGCTCCCAAGCTTCCCACCATCCTCCTCCACCACCCACAGCCACCGGAGACCACCACGAGACACCGTCGCTTGCCGTTTGACCACCGCACGGAAAGGAACACTTTAATCAAAGTGGAATCTTCGAAACTCTTCTCAAATTTTCAATAGAGAAGGGAGCTTCCAAATATTTCTTTCTTGGTTTCCTTGAGGTAATCTTAGTTTCTTTTGTCTTCTTCTAGCTAGTTTAAGCCTCTCTTGATATCTCTTGTGATTCGGGTACCGTTATTGGCTATTTCTATACTTCCTTTGAAAAACCCTTTAAAAATGAGATGTTGTAAAAGTCTCATTTTTATGAAATTGATGTCATTTTTGCGATCCTTGTTGAACCCCGATCACATTGGTGTGATTGGAATTTCAAAATGATGTCTTTTGATGTAAACTTCCAAAACACCCTTTTAGCCCCTTTTTGATTTGAGTGGGTATTTGACCCCAAATGTTAATATTGATCTTACCTTGGAAATCTATATTAAATTTTCTTTGATTTGATATATATATATATATAGCTCTGCGTTTGGATGAAAACACGTGTATTGAAGGATCTCTAAAACAACACTGCGAGGTTTTAACAGAAGAACTTCTAGTTAGGTAAGGGGAGTTTATTATTTAGTTATAGTTTTGATACCATAGTTGGGGATCAGGGAGTCCAACTATGAAGATAACTGTCTGTCCCTACTGTGTGCTGGTTTTCAAGAAAAACTGTGTTTTTAACTAATGGGATGTGAAGCCTTTATGATTAATGGGTGATGATACTTGTGTGTGCTCATTTTCAAAGCAAATGATGTTTTTAACTAATGGGATACGGTGTATTTATTACTGATGTTGTAGATGACAGTGAAATTGAGATACCATGGAAATGATTGATGATGTTTACGTGATTTGTGATGAAGTAGATGAGGCGATGCTTATGTGATTGGTGATGTCTGAATGAAATAATGTTCAAATGAGATATATGTTTATTAGGTTAATGATATTGTTGTTGTAATGATTGGATTTTTGGGAAAAGTCTTAATTACAGAGGAGACTCTGCCCAAAATCTTATAATATGTTTTCTTATTTAATTTTTTATCAAATTTTTAAATGGGCATAAAAGTGTTATATATATATATATATATATATATATATATATATATATAATGTAGTCCTCCTCTTTAATTTAGAATTTTCCTAAAAATATCAGTCTTGTGATATGATAAATTGTGAATGTATGAAAATTGGGTTGTCTGAAGACCTGAGGAATGTGAATCTCAGGCATATGTATTATGTATAGATGTGAAATGTGATTGCTTGTGATGCCATTGATGTAGTTGATGATGTTTAAATGAGATAATGTTGATGTAGTTAATGATGTTCAAATGAGATAATGTTGACGTGGTTGATGATGTTGAAATGAGATAATATTGATGTGCATGATGATGATATTGAGATGCTATGATGTTGAGGTTGATAATGACATTGATGAGTGATAATGTTGATGTGAACAATGTCATTATGTGTGGATATACATGGATACCCATAGGGGGTGTATGACGGGTTACCCTTGCGAGGAAGGATTTGTTCTTAGCCAGGTCATACATTGACGGTGCCCATGGCTGTATGCTGTGTATGTACACGTGGGATGCAGTGACCGATTGGTTACCCTTGCGAGGAAGGATGTGTTCCTAGCCGGGTCATACATTGATGATGTCCATGTTTCATACTTCATTTGCATTGATGGAAATAGGATGGTGGTAGTAAGGTACGGAGGTACTAGGGGGGCATCTCTGTTTGGAACTCCCTTGTGACTCAGGGCTGATCACCATGAGGGGGAGCGGCCTGTGCATGACAAAGTGACATTGACGAGCTACTGCATCATTTTCCTAAGAGAGGCTATTTCCATGAGGATGGTACCACATTGCATGTTGATAGATGAGTCAAGTGCATGCATCATTCCGTGCATGATTGTTTTAGTTGTGAAATGCATCGGGTGATTGGTTTGTTGAGTGTGTATTGGATTGATAGAATTTTGGTAATAATTGTGATTGTGATTGTTGTTTCCTTTCCAATTGTGGTTACTTGATAATTGTTGGTTGTACATAATAAACTCACCCTTGCATTTGTTGTACCGTGTGGTTGGTACCTGTGATGATCGCGAACCTTCGCTCGTGTGAGCAGATGAGCAGCCTTAGGTGACTCTGGAGGTAGATTCTTTTTGGTTGGAGCCACCGAGTCGACGTGATGACGTTGGATTTCTTTTTGGGAAAGAGTTGTGTTTTGTTAATCAACTCTTTCTTAGTTAGTTTTTTGAGTTTTTGTTAGATATGTAATTTCAGTTGTATTACATGTAAAACTAAAGGAAGTTTTGATATGTGGATGACATGTACCGATTTAATATATATATATATATGTACATATGTGATTAATTATGGAATTGTAATATTGTATTATAATTATATTATCAAGAAAAATTTACCATCATTTTCATAATCAATTTAATGAATTTTTCATTAAAAGTTAAATCTTGTGCGGTAAGAGTTGATGATACAGTAGCGATGAGGCAGGTTGTTACAGTATAGATTTCAAAGGCAATGTCAAAATTAACATTTGGGGTCAGATACCCACTCAAATCTAAAAAGAGGCTAAAAGGATGTTTTGGGAGTTCACACTGAAAGACATCATTTTAAAATTCCGATCACACCAATGTGACCGAGGCTCAACAAGGATCACAGAAATGACATCAATTTCATAAAAATGAGACTTTTACAACATCTCATTTTCAAAGGGTTTTCAAATGAAGTATAGAAACAACCAAAAATGGTACCCGAATCACAAGAGATATCAATAGAGGTTTCAAACTAGCTAAAAGAAGACAAGGAAACTAATGGAGGTCCATGGCGAACTAAAAGTCTAGAAGGAGAGCTTGAAGCACTTCCTTTGGTGAGCTTTAAAGGACCAATGACAAGAGCTAGGACTCAAGCACTTCAAGACCACATCCAAGCTAACTTGTATCTCTTGGAAAAGCATGAAGAAGCACACCAACTCAGTGGAAACACAAAAGAAGTGTTGTCTATTTTAATAGATTACCATATTCCTTTAATAGATTAAAAGCATCTTGTAAAATAGTTTCTGATACCTTTAATCGATTGCTAGATGCCTGTAATCGATTACATAAGCATCAAGAAATTAAAAAAACAAGACTTGTCTGCTTTAATCGATTACTAGACAGCTGTAATCGATTACATAAGCCTGAAAATGGTAAATAACTTTGTTTTAATTGATTACAAATGCAAATTAATCGATTACTTTAGCATAAAAACTGCACTGCACATGTTGGGGCAGCCAAGAATCACTTTAGGAAAGCTTGCACCCCAAGCTTCATTTGGGCTTCATTTCAATTTGCATTTTTCTTACATTTAGTGACATTTAGCTTGTAATTTTGTGGCCTATATAAGGTGCCAAAACTGAATGTAACTAACTTTGGTTCATTAATACAATTCTGAAAATTGTTGTGAGAGTTTCTCTCTTATTCTTGTTCAAGAACTTCTTGAGTCTTATCAATGGCTTCCCAATGCTATTGTGGTGATTCTTCCTAGACTTATTGGAGAGCTTCTCCATGGTGTCTTAACCTTCATCCCTAACCTTTCTTCCATCTTCCATTTCTGCAATTATAAACTTCTAAACAGCCCCAATTCACAAGAAGTGCTGGAAACTTCTGTGTTCTTGAAGTTTGCTTGAAGAGTGAGTTCCATTGCAAGGAAGATTTGGGAAAGCTAATGGCTATGGGTTCAGCCATTACATCAAAAACCATGGTTACCTCCAAGAAACCAAGAAAGGAGGATTGGAGGCTCCATTCTCTACCGAATCATTGGGTTGAGTTTTGAAGATTCCGCTCCAATTAAAGTGTTCCTCTCCATGCGGTGATTCAACGGCAAGAAACGGCTGCTCGTGGTAGTCACCGGTGGCCATGGATGGTGGAGGAGGAGGGGGTTGGGTGCTGTTTTGGGGGAAGAGGAACACCATTTTCATGATTTGGAGGCTATTGCATGTTTTTAAAACCACCTTGACTGGCCCAGGCAAGCCAAAATGCCTTCCAAAATTTGCTTGGGCGAGTTGACCCAATTTTAAAATTTCTGCTTCTGTGAAAAATTAATATCTCGAGCTTCAGATATTATTTCCCTAATCCCAATGGTCAAACGTTACATATATGGGTAATAAACCTAAATTTAAAATTCGAAGAAGATCTAATGGTTAACCAATCCATAATTATGATTTTACTAAAATAGGTTTTGGGTCAAACTCGGAATCACTCAAATACAACGCATCTCAAACAAATTCCACATAACTTGACTTCTACACCAAGCAATTGCATATGAATAATTCACATAACATTTCAACTAATCCTAATTAATAAAGTAATCAAATTATACAAGGAATACAGTACACATATATTTTAAGTTATCAAAATTTCAGGATGTTACAGAAACTACCTGAATTATTCGTTTTATATATAAGTTTTCACATTACAAACACAATATTAGGTATTACTAATAGAGGATGACAACTTATAAACAGACCAATTTCTTCTCCATCTTTCACAGCTCTAGAACTAAGTCTACAACGCATAGTGAAAATTAAACAGAGTCATTACCAAAGAAACAACACATAAGACTGAAATCAATTTTTATGTAATTGTGATAAGAAATAGGTTTATGATGCATGCTTTGTTTGTGTTTTTTTAAATTTCAATTTACATGTGGATAGTGGTAGATTTGGAGGATTTAATTTCCAATCAATAAGTCTAAGTGATTGTATATGGTAAAGAACCGAGTTAGAGCAATGTACTTGTTAGTTAGGGTCTGTGTCTTTTTATATGGTTGAGATATGTTTTTTATCAAAACTTAGGTGACATAAAGCTTCCCTAGTGCATACTCACAATTGCAAATTTGGGAACCCAAATGAGACAGCAAGCCTTGCCTTTTTTTTCCTTTGCAGCCTTGACTACTGACTCGCACAAAAAATAAATGAGATGCTTAGACTCACCTTTCCATTCTTCTCATTTGCCATCAACACTATTCAATAAACCTTATTATAGCTGAGAAGGTAGTGGATCTTGGCCTTTTCAATTCCCTCCAATTTTTATAGTCTCACTCGCTCACTTGGTTTCCGTTTTCGCCGCCGTCGTGTGCTGACATACTCATACACCTTACCATTAGTACAGTGTTTTGTGTAAGTTTCTTTTAAACCATTCATCAACCAACTTATAGTGATAATTTATGTCTACCAATTTATATTGTTCAGTTAACCATATTCGAAAACCTATTTTTCCCCTTTTCTTGTTCATGGTAAACGCGTTCAAAGCCCAAAACTTTCGTGCTTGAATGCTTCGGTTTGTGTCAAAGATAAGCCTTTTCTCACTTTTTCCGTTGCAATTCTGAAATGGGTATTTTTTGTTTTTTCTCCAATAGGTGCACTCCATGGCTTGGAATTGCATTGGCACAAAACTTGCTTCTAGTTCTGTGGACCAAACTGCACAAATATGGCATATTCAGCCACATGGGCATGTAAGATTACTCCCAATTGATCCCTTTTTTTGTGTGTGTGTGGCTAAATTTTAAAATTTTGTATCGATATATTTTCTCATAACAGCCCTCAGGAGAATGAGACAACAACTTATGTTGTTTAATTTCATTGATTAGAGGATGCAAAGGGCGTTTATATTTCCCTTAAGTAAAGGCCAGTCTTTTGGGTTGTTGTACTTGAATATGGCTTCAGAGCTAATGGAATAAAAGTGACATATTGGCCACGTAGAGATTTCTTCATTTGAATAAAGAAAGCATAAGTTAATGTTTACAAAAAAATGTGGTAGGTTTTCTATTGAAAAAAATTTAGTGGCCTTAGTATTGAAATCTTGTTTAATAATCTCCACTTTGAAATTACTGTTGGAACTTTTGATGAATTTAAGCAATGTCCTTTTATTACTTTTGGTGGATGAGATAACATGATATGTTTTGACATTAGAGAAAATTGCCTTATCGGAACCTTTATTCAAAGCCGCCATGTGCTCACCATATTCAAGTTCTGAATGTTGTATTTCAACCCTTGAAATTTTTAAGACTCAACATTTAAACCTTTTTGGTTTGATTCCATTTTGATATCTCTTAAGATTGTTTTAGAATCCTTGTAAGACAGCATGTTCAAACTATCTTTTGGATGAGTTTGGTGCGGCATGACATGTAATATGAGAACTTGTAGTACACCTAGATTTTGGGCTGTGAACCTATGTTGTGTTTCCTATTTTAGGCTACATCCAAAGATCTTAAGCTTGTCCTAAAATAGGACTCGAGCCTTAGTGTTGCATGTGTGTATTAGAGTAATGCTTAGAAAGCCAAATAGTTACTGTATGAATCATCTGGATATGTCATTCTAGAGTGCATCACTAGATATGGTACATTGGCTTGTTGAATGAGATATTTTAATACGATATAGTATTACTTGGCTAGCTTACAACTCAATCGGTCCCAATGCATTTTGATTTTAGTGTGATTTGTAGCAAATTTTATATTACAGTGTTTTGTAGGCTTTGGATTCTGGACAACAGCTATTTTGTGCAAAATATGTTCTATTTTGGTTGTGTATAGGTCTCGCATGCATTTTTAGAAGAAAAGAGACTTCTAATAGATCCATAGGAGTTGGAAATTATGATCTTATTCTGATCCTAAATTTGTTCAGTTTCTTCTTTTTGACAATGTTGAAACTTCAACATTCTCAGTTTTGCAACTGACACTTTCAGCAAAGGCAACACCTTCTCACGTTTTGTTGTTACTTGGTTGCTTCCCACCAACATGGCTTCAAAGTACAGGTATGTCAAGCTCAGTGCTTTGTTTTGGTGGTGTCTCAATTTGCTGTAAGATCTTATGTGGATTTCTTCAACTTGTTTGGTGATAAATTTCACAGTTCCTTTTTTGTTCAGGGTGGTTTTCTATTTGATGGTTTTTTTATCTGCTGCTTGAACACATTTTTAATTGAATTTCTTGAGCTATGTGGAATACCCTTTGCTTCATCTGTTTAAATTTCGGTGCTTTTTTTGTTTTGTATAAGCTATGTGCGTGAAATTTAAAGATGGGGTTCACTTAATTTCTATTTTTGGTTATTGTTAAGTCTTGATCTTCTTCTGTTCTTGTCAGATTATGTTATTTCATTAGTGATTGCATCTGTATCTGTGTTTCTGGCCCTAATTCTGACTTTTTGGTAGCAGTGACTAACTTACTATCTTTTTCTTTATTTGGGGATTTTTTTTCATGTTTCATGTGTTTTGCTTGACAATGCTTTTAGATGCTGAGTTTGGAATAAAGAGTTGGTTTTCACGGGCTTAGATCCATCTATGTGATTGGATACAAATATGGCATTTTGTTACTTTTTACTGTCTTGTCTTTTCTTTTCATTAAATGCATTATTGATATGAAATTGACA
>QARZ01040179.1:2476-41147 GCA_013407115.1 Glycine latifolia | reverse complement strand
CCCCCCCCCCTCTTGGTTAAGTGTGAAGTATTCATATCATTTTCAAAACATGCTTGCTAACATGGAGCAGGTGTAAGTATTGTATTCTAACAAGTATAAATATATTTAATCCTTCTTTTCATCTCATAAGCATTTTTTGCCCTATTTTTCTATTTGGTATTTCTGTTTCACATCAAAATGTTTGTGAAGGGTATGATGAAATGCAAATTCCACTTTCCACTCTTTTATTTTTTAATGTATAAAGGAATTTATTAAGAACACCTCAACATGCCTAGTTCTACCCAAAATATACGCAAACTAGTACTTTTGTGCTGTAGATATTGTCATGCACTCAGCTACAAAATTTATTGCTAGACATAGTGACTTTATGGTTGGTGTGCTTACTGTGAAGGATGAAAACTAGGTATTCTTTAAATGTTTCTCAGATTTTCAGATATTAAACATATGAATTTGTTGTTGTTTTTGTTGTTCTTATTCTTATTTGAACTTGCCAACCCCTAAGTATAATATTCAACTTCCAAGTAATAGAAAAGAGCCTTTTTTTTAAAAAATAATTGATATGCAATTATGAGCTTGCAAATAAAGTTTATAAGGATTGGTGCAGTTTTCTTTTGATTATTTTTTTGGGGATTCTTTCTGCTTTGGATTTCCCTGACAGTTTGATTTTGATTACTGTTACTGTTGGAAATGATTTCATTTTACTCTTTTTTGTTTCCTTTATTTTCTTTATTTATTTGATGAATGTTCTGCTGGTGTTCTAAATTGAAGAATTGCTCCTTGGCATACACAATTTCTATGTTTTTCCTCGACAAGAGATTGCAGGTTTGGGTCCATGTGATGAATATCTCTGCGAGACCACTTCAATGGATTTCTTGGCTAATACCAGTTTGATTTTAATGCTTGTATACATGAAGGTAGCTTACCTTTCCTTTTATTTCTTGCCACTGCATTTTGATAAATTTCTCCATAAGTATTTAGAGAATAAAATACATGTTTCACAAAGCTAAAATACATTTTGATTGTTTTATTTGTAAGTGTAATTTCACATTTATTGAAGTTTGATTTTCAGTTGATTTAAAAAATTTAGGTGTGAACAATTTTAAAAACTAAGAAAGCTTATGTATAAGTTAATTTATAAAAACTCTCTTGCATAGCTTCTCCAAAAACCGATTTTAAGACCTAGTTACTACTTTTAACTATAATATTGCTTGTATTCTTTTTGTACTGGGTATTTAAAGGTATTTTGTATTTTTAAAATGTTTCAATTGATAATTTCTTTTAAGTTGTAATGTTCATTTATCTTTCTTAACTATTTATGGATGAACTTGCATTGCCTACGATCAATTGATAATTTCTTAACTATTTAATTTTTTAATTAAATCCTTAAATTATGACAATCAGACAAAAAGTCCCAATTAAAAATCTAATGTAGAAATATAGTTAGATTTTATCTTAAAATAAATTTACATTAAGTGAAATCACTCAATAAAAATATAAGTTGTACCTAAAAAATTGAGATAAATGATATGAGGCTTTTCAAACAGACCTAGTTAAAAAAAATTTAGATATATACCAAAACAGACAAGTCTATTAGAATGGACAATTTACTAAGATGAGTTATAGATTTTAGTATCAATACCATATACTATAGGGACAGACTCAGGTTTTAGCCAATGGGTATAATCGTCCCCTTAAAATAATAAGTTCTCTTAATATGCTCAATAAATCCATATAATATCTCCCTTTTAAGTTGTAATGTTCATTTATCTTTCTTTAGTTGCTGACTTGTCATTTTTAACTAATTGAATCCTTCCTCACAGTGTTTTTAAATTTACTGTGACTTATAGATTCTCCAGGCTGACTTCATCTGTCCCTCACTTTTTTCTAGAAGTTTAATAATACTGATTACAAGAATCCTTGATCCCAATCCTGCTACAGTAAGTAAGTACTTGACATGTTATATTCTTTTTTAATTTGGTTGAGCCATGTTAGTAATATATGGTTTTTAGAAAATATTCTTTGTTTCCCTAATTCATCTCACGAAATTAACATATGTTAATATATCGCCCTAGGTTATCAATCGCGGTTGGAGCGGCCGCGATAGCGGCGCGGAGCGGGCCTTCATCGCTACAGTAGGTAGTGTTGCGGTGTGGTTAAGGATTGCGGACGTCGTGGGCGCGACGTGGGATTCACGGAGCGGCCGCGATCTTGTTTGTGCCACCATCTCTTCCTTCTCCGGCGGCCCTTTCTTCTTCTCCGGCGGCTGTTTTCTTCTCCTTTTCTTCTCCTTCTTCGTTTTCGTTCTGTTTTCTTCTCCTCCTTCTTTTCCGTTCTGTTTTCTTCTTGGTGACCTCTGTTTTCTTCTTCTCCTCCTTGGTGACCTCTGTTTCTTCTTCGTTGTCCAGTCCAGGGAGACTCTTCCTTCCCTTTCCTTGTCGTGATGGCCTCTAGAAAGAAAAAGAGAAGGAGGCTAGAAAGGTATCCATGTTTCTTCTTTGTTTCCGACTTTCCCTTTCCTTGGACTGTACGGTTTTGGATGAAAACAACTCATAAGAACGATAGTGGAAACTAGAAAGAAAAACAGCGCAGCAACAAAGAGAAGGAGGCAGCAGCGAAGAGAATGAGAGATAATATGCTAGGTTTATATTATTTGGGCCTAATTTGTTTTTTGTACCCACTTTTTTCTTTCTGCAGTTTCATATTACATTTTTGAAATGGACTTTTAAATTTTAATTTAGATAGTTGCTATTTAGAGTCTTTTTTATTATTAATACACTTTACTTATTTTATGATGACTAAGTAATATATTTTGCTTAAGAGTTTTTATTGTTAATGATAATTAGTGCATGAATTTTTAGTTATATTTCTCTTTTTTCAGCTTATATATTTATATTATAATTTTTTTAATACATATATAAAAACATTAGAATAGCGGTCATCCTGCTACCGCTATCCCGCTATCCCAGTTTTGAGGCCCGGCCGCTCCGCTCCGCTATTCCGAGATTGATAACTATGATATCGCCTATTCTTATGGCATGAAAGAGTGGATTACAATGAATGAGATCTTTGAGAATGAATGGTTCATGAGGAATTATCAAATATTGCTTAGTTTTGATGATGTAAGAACTTTTGCTTTGACTTTTTATCTTGATTAAATATTGCTTAGCAGAGCTTTGGATATGATTAATGATTGCAACCTTAATGCCAATGTGCTTAATTTGGTGCACAGGATTCACAAAAGGTTGTTGCTGAGGGGGATGAGGCAGGGTCTTCAGCACCAGTGCCAGTGCCTAATTTATTACTATATAACTTTTACCTATAGTCGAAGAAGGTTGTAGGAATAAGTTCATAGCTTTTACCTACAGTTGAAGGTTGTAGAAATAAGTTCATATATTCTACCTACACACATTGTGAATTGTAGGTAAAACCTATAGTGACAAACAATTATCTGTCATTGTATGCCCCCTCAAAGTTGACGGGAAAGATGTCCGATGGACAAAGTATATAATACATTTACCTATGCATTTTTAATTTCTAGTGACAGTTTTTGTTTGTAGGTATAGGTCATTTTTCTTGTACTGCCAATTTCAAAACCCAATCCAGGTTGTGCTAGTTGATTTTAGAAAAACTATCGACGTCTTTTGACGACACACGACCCTTGCTGGTGCACGAACCACACCGGCTTCTTCTGAAATACCAAAGTGGTGCATGAATCTCGCCATCCCCCATCATTTTGAGGCTTGAGTTCGCCATTTTGGCATCTTCTGAACCTCGCAACGTTTTTTTTATCTGAACCCGTAGAATGGCAGAAGTGTTGTGACTTGTGCGGTGGCAACATCTTTTGAAACTAGATAGAACCAATGAAATGAGAAAATTCAAGAAGAATCCCACACCATATGAAAAGGATGACCGTGCAAAGGGAAAGAAGAAGAAAGAGTTTTATTTAAAAAAAATAAATAAACTAACGTTTGTTTTCTATAAAACAAATTTGATAACTGCTTTGTGCTTTCTATAAAAATTTTGAGAGTAGGTGAAGTCGTGAAGGTTTCAATAAAGTATTTACTCTACTATCAACACTTTATCTAAGCAATAGTTATACGTATAGGTAATTGAGATAATATTAATTGTTTTTACTATATAGCAGTTAATATTTTTTTAGTAGTGATATTTCAAGACTATTATATGGATGACAAAATGGGTCTGGTCTAACGAGTCAGTCTATTGATCCCACTAAAAAAAGTGGGTTAGGTTAACATTACTAGTCCACTTTGCAAAATGGGGCAATTTGTTTCACCTCATTTTTTGTGTGGGATAGGACCAATCTGGCTCGTTTTTAGTGGGCTAGTCCACTTTGTCATTTTTCAGAAGTTCAAAGGGATAGGAAAATGGGCTTGACTCGACGGATCAATCCATTTAGCTCACTAAAAAAAGTGGGATGGACTAGCATTGCTAGTCCACTTTACAAAGTAGGCATGCTTGGCCTACCACGTTTTTTTTGTAGGTTAGGGCTAATCTAACCCATTTTTGGTGGTTAGCCCACTTTGCAATCCCTATCTTAGAACATGGAAATACATCTCATTTTTTATCTTTAAAATTAGAATAATTTCTCATTTTCCTATTTAATTAAGGATAAATAGTCATTTTCGTTCATAAATATATAAAGCGCTAACAATTTCATTCTCAAAAGATGAAAATTCAAATTTTAGATCCTGAAAGTGAAAAAGTATGACAAATTCATCCATCTGTTAACTTTCATCAGTTACCGTTAATGAAAAAGCTTACGTGACATATTCATGGACAACTGTCAGTATTTTATACATTTAGGGACAAAAATGACTCTTTATCTAAAGTATAATTTAATCTTCATTTTTCCCATTTTTTAATCATTGCAAACATAACATTACTCATTCATGGACGAATTTGTCAATATTCTACACATTTAGGGATGAAAATGACTATGTATTATTAAATTAAGAGTAAATTACACTTGCACCTCCTGTGTTTTGCTCAAATTTCACCCGATATCCCTCTCTTTTTGCACCTACAAAAAACTCATTAATTGTTTAGCTCACATTACACCTAGACCTCCTCCTTCCTAAATACCATTTAATAATTTAACAGAAATTAGACACATGCTGGTCACATGACTTTTAATGAAATTTTATGTCTAAAATACCCTCATTTTCTTCCTCTCAACCCGAAAATATTTTAAGAGTCTTGCTTCTTTTTTGTTTTTACTGTAATTGGATGTAAACACAATTTTTTGTTGGACGTGAACCCACTTTTTTGGTGCGCAGTGTTAACACCCTTCCTCTCATCCTTTGTTCTATTAACATACATATGAATTGAATTTTGATTCTCAGTAAACATTTTTCAGCACACTATGATTAGTCTTAAGGGGAAGAATTTTACCACTAGCAGTAAAACAAAACCACAAAATGAAAGGGTGACATGGTGGCAAGTCTAAATCATTAGCCATGTTGTTCACACAGTCATGTGTGTTGAACATTCTAAACTTATCAGGATCAACATTGCATATTTCACTTGGTTCGTTGCGTTGGTCTGTAAAGTGGATCAAAATATCCACGTTGTCTGGTTCAGGACCCATATATTCCAGTTCATCCATTATGTTCATGTGGTCCCAAACATCAACACTATTTTAATCGACAATAATAAACAAATGATTTCCAGTTCATCCATTGTGTTTCCAGTGGTATCAAGCATCAACACTATTTTAATTAACAATAATAAATAAATTATTTTAAAAATCATAAGTAGTCCCAAACTGGTTCCTCATTGAAACCCATTCAGAAATAGACAACAATAAACAATCAAAATTAAATAAATAATCTTAAAAAGTAACCTATATACAAGATCCAGTGATCACTTACAAGCATAACTCTAACGTGAATAGAAATCGTGGAACAGGAAGAGAAACAGAGCGCTCGTGAATGTCGCGAACTGGAAGAGAAACAATGGAGAATTCGTGAACTGGAAAGAAGAACAATGAAGAATTCGTGAATGGTAAAGAGGAATGGAACATGAATGTTGTGAGAGAAAGAAGAACTCGCACCCCTAGACATCGAAGAAGAACTCGCCAACAAGAGTAAGATGAACAACACTTACGAATGGTGAAGATGATGGAACGTGAATCCTAAATTCTGAAACTAATTAGGAGGAGATAATTTGGGTTTTATAATTAAAATGTAAGGGCAATTTTGTTGCTTATATATTTCAATTGAAGTTAGTTAATAATGTTAATAGAGGGGTAAAAGTAATGTGCAAAAAGGTAAGGACATCGGATGAAATTTGAGCAAAATCGAGAAGGTGCGAATGTAATTTATTTTTTAATTAATATTTGAAGTTATTTTTTTATTTATGATATGTTATATGTTACATTTTGCAATATATAATTTTTAATAAGATAAAAAATTTATTCGTAATATATTATTTTATACATTACAACTGTAAATTTAAATAGGGTATCGAAATGTATCAACTATGTATACTCTAACATACCAAATTTTTCGAAGGTTACGCACCGCTTACCCGTATCCATACGAGAGAGAATTCCAAATTAGTTATAGTTATGGATTACAATTGTACTTATGAATCTGTTGTAAATACTTATGGATTAATTGTTTCTTTGTTTATTAATATTTGCATTTATCAGTTAGACTTGAGGATATTATCCGCTGAAGTCCCATAATCTCAACAATTATGTAGCGAGTCACCCCGAATAATGGAAGAAATATATAATTATTTTAAAAAATTATATATAAAAGTTTAAACAAGTGAATTTAAATTTTAATATAATTTTTTTTCTTTTTGTTAGGCACATAAAATAAAATTATTTAATCTCATTTTTAAAGTTAGTTAGAGAAAAGAATATAAAAGATGTTCTGCCACTGTTTCTTTTACACAGATCTTGTAGCCTCAACTCCTAAGCTGCATCCAAACACAATGCTCGGTAGACTTGAAAGAGAGCGAAAACAATATCTTCCATCGGAAGTGAAGCCCAAGTCAATAGCTTGCAAATAAATCTTGGCAATGTCGTCCAGTATCACGTATGCACTCGATCATTAATTGACACGTCATAGCTTGATGTGATTGTAATTCTTGAATATAATATTATTATTTAATTAATTATAGTTTTAGTTTGTCAATTTTTTTAACTTTTTAATTTTAGTTCTTAAACTAGATTTTAATTACTCTTACTTCTTTATCTTTCATTTTATTATCTATTTCATTATGATATGATTAGTTTTCTTATACAAATATTTGTTATTTAGATATTGGTTTGTTAGATTAGTTTGTTATTTTGTATTTAAATTAGTTAATTACTTTGCACTCATATAGGGATATGATCAGTTTGTTATTTTGATATTAGGATAAGATTAGTTTGTTAGTTTGATATTAGGATAATATTAGTTTCTGTTGTAACTGGTCTATATATTTGACATTTAACTCATCAAATGAATTTAAGCTGCTAATTTAGAGCACTTCTTGTTATGGTATCAGAGGCATGATACCCTCCATAAATAAGAGTCATGTTTCTTCCGCTACCACAAGTATCTGATTGTTGTTATGGTATCAAGAGCTTGACGATCCATAAGCTTTTTTTTTCTCTCTTTCTTCTTCCATCATGTCTTCCGCACCAAGACCTTTCAAAGTTTCTGATCCTAAAGCACTTTTTTTATCTCCATCCATCAGATAACCTTGGAGTTACCCTCACTACAATACTTCTTCATGGTCAATCCAATTATGATAATTGGGCAAAGCTTATGAAGAATGCCCTTAAAGTAAAAAATAAACTTGGTTTCATCAATGGGTTCATTGTGACTCTTAACGATAATACTCCTGACGAGGCTTATGCCTAGATTCTTTGTAATTCCATGACCAATGGGTGTTGAACGTGAAGGGGAGTACATCTTGTGCTCATCATATGCATCTATCAACACCATAAGTTCTTCTGCCTTTCAAGTGGTTAAGTCATTTTCTTTGCTTCTGCCTTTTTTAGGTGGTTAAGTCATTTTTGCTTCTGCCTTTTTTAGGTGGTTAAGCCATTTTGCTTCTTCTTTTTAGGTGGTTAAGCCTTTTTGCTTTTGTCTTATAGTGGTTTAGTGTGTTTGCTTCTTTAAGAGTTTAAGCCTTATATTATGACTTCTGCTTGATGGTCAAGTTTGTATTTGTTGACTTTGATCAACGTGCATCGCTCCTTAGCTCTTTTGGTCTCTCTCACAAAGTATTCATGCAACTTTTCTGCGACAGCAAGTCAGCCATCCATATTACTTCCAATCCAGTTTTTCATGAGCGTACAAAGCACATCGAATTGGATTGTCATTTTATTCGTGAGCCTGTTCTAAATAAGATTATCTCCACACAGCATATTCAGACAAATTCTCAGCCTGCTGATATTATGACAAAGGCTCTCGGCTCCAAACAATTCGATTTTCTAATCAACTCCATGCTCCAACTTGAGGGGGAGTTTAGGATATGATTAGTTTGTTATAGAAATATCTGTTATTTAGATATTGGTTTATTATATTAGTTTTTTATTTTGTGTTTAAATTAGCTAACTGATTTGCACTCATATAGGGATAGGATCAGTTTGTTATTTTGATATTAGGATAATATTAGTTTATTATTTTGATATTAAGATAAGATTAGTTTCTGCTTTAACTCATCAAATTTCAAGCTGTTAATTCAAAATACTTCTTATTATGGTATCAGAGCCATGACACCATCCATGAATAAGAGTCATGTTTCTTCTGTTCTCACAAGTATCTAATTGTTGTTATATTTGTTAATTTTTCTAAAATGATTATTTGACATTTTATTAATATTTATTATATTTTATTTTTGACAATTAAAACCCATCAAAAAGTATAGACATTACTTGTTTGAGAGGTGTTAAATGATTTCTGAAAATTTTTAGCCACCAAACACCAAACATTGTTTCCCTAGTGTACAAAGAAAATTCTTCATCTCCTGAACTCAAATCCTGAAACAAATAAAAAAACACAAAAACAGATCATTCAAATCAAATAAAAATCATATGTCAATATCATATTATTCCTAAATAAAAAAAACAAACTATTCCAAAATCAAACCCAACCCTAGCCCTAAACAACCAATCAGCCTCCCTCTCTTCTCCTTCTCGTTGTCAAGTGCGAAGCAGAATCAAGATCTCATCGATGAAGTAACGCATCAAAGTGACGAGCGTGCGAATGTCTATGTTGACTGCGAAGACTTCGAGTTTTTCGTCATCAAGATAGTGAATTGACTTTGGAGTAATGTTGAGTATGTCGTAGAAGGAGGATTTGTGAACGATGATCATGAAGGCCAACAATTGAAATTATTATAATATTCAATTATTAAGAAATTAGTTTGTTAATAATGACATTGATTGAATGTGTGGAGTTTGAATTTTGAGGTTGTTTAGTTTCAAAATTAAGTAATTTTTAGTGGCTAAAAGTCATCAAAAAATCATTAAATCAGGAAAAACACTAAATTAGAAGTAATTTTTTGATAATTGTGACTAAAATTATTAACGGAACAAAAATTCAGGAACTAAGATTAATCAAAATTTAATTTAAAGATTAAAAGTGAAAATTTGAAAAAGTTTCAAGGACTAAAAATATAATTAATCAATTAATACTTAATATTGTAACATACATGATAACCCTTACTCAGAAGCTATATAGTTTGCGTTTAGGCTTCAACCAAATAATTGGTGAATGAGTACCCATCACTATTCACCAATATATCTTAGCTTTTCCTCATCAAATTACTTGCTTCGTCCACACTAAGACCTGAATAGGGGATCGAGAAGCAAGGAATCTATTCTTTAAACAGGCATGCCTTCTTTTAATATCTCCTTCTGCACCATCGATCACATCCTCCTTCTCTTTCACAACCATGGAAGATTTGAATACGATTGGCGCTGATTGTGTGGTCATATCATGCTGCTGCCAGTGCTTGATGCTGCAAATTCTTGTATTTGTGTTGTTGAAGCTTCCCGGGAAGTTGATAAGGAAAACAAGAGAATATGCTAAAAAGCTTCGTCAAAGGAAGGCAAATAATGATAGAAGGATGGGGAGAGAAATGGGTTCTTATAAAGATGTTCTTTTGAGAACTCATGAACAATCTTTTAGAATTCAAGTAGAGATGGCACTAACAGATGGTGCAGGTCACAATTGTAGTGGTTGTATGGATGAAGTTGAAAAGGTGATGGAGGAGTTTTATCAAAAGGGAGAGTTTGCATTTGGGAGCTTTTGGGGGAGGAAGGGGCCATGTGGTGCTCCTACAATAGTCAACAATCATAAAGATGTTAATTTTGTGAGATATCAAATAATTGATTTGGTTGGTTCCTTAGGCTAAAGCTATGCATAAGCTTGCCACATATATGGTTCTGATGCTGTTCTGAAAGATTCATTGCAAAGAATATCATGACTCTTACCAAATTGATGTTCAGGTCATAGATTATGTCAGTTTAGAAAATAAATCACCCCTTGTTAAAATTAACTTCTGCATTTTCGCAAGTTCTCTAATAAGCTCATATACTATAATGACTAGATGTATCTGTTTGTACCTGTAGATTAAAAACGAAAAAAAAGAATTAATACCAATAAAACTAGACGTCAGGACCTCTGGTTTTCTACATCAGAAGACACCATGATCATCGCATTCAATATAAATGCAACTTGGACGAACATTTTCGAGAACTTATTTGAGTAATTTATTTTATAATTATTTATAGCAAAAGGATAGATAAAAAAATGTTGGATAAAATAATTAACCTGATAATATAAAAAGAAAAGAAAATATTATAAAATAATACCTTAAGCTATTATATGTGATAGAGAAAAATAAAAGATAAAATAAATAAATTAACCCGATAGAGAAAAGATTAAAAAAAGAGAAAAGGAAAAAAATTATAAAAAGGTATTTTATAAATAATATAATTTAAATTTTTATAACACACATGACATGATGTTTACCAAATTATTTAAATTTCATTTTTAAATTGAATATCTAATAAAACACAAATGCATATGGACAAGTTAATAGAAATTTAATTTGGAGAATTATTTTTTAAAACAATATTTGGTTTAAGTACTCTTTTAACCTCTAGAGTTACAAACTTACAACAACTTTCCTATTTAGTCATCTGAGTTTACAACATCTCATTTTCTATTTTGATCCATTTAGTTGCGATGGTTTTACACTCTTTTGATATAATGTCAAGTTTTGACTAACGTCTAAGAGCATATTTCTAATGGAGAATGTTTAGTTGAGTTTCTTCATTACTTTTTTGTGGTTCTCATAGTACTTTTTATGGTTCTCACAGTGTCATATCACTCATAGGAAACTCATACAAAATTTTGCTCAAATGCAAGAAATCCCAAAAACCTCTCAAAAATCCACATATTTATATTTTTTGATTAAAACTTATCATTTCTTCAATTTTTATAAATACAAATAAAAAATATGAATAGTTGAAGAAAATATTCAATATCAATTAAAAATAATAAAATGACTTAATATTGAAACGAAATGCATAACAATAAAAAATAAGTTTTTACATAATAATAGATCATTAAACATAATAACATTGAAATAAAAAGTAAACATAACGATGACTAGTTTTTCAACACCTAGTTTTACAACATAAAATTCTAAATTTAAGATACAACGACGACCTACACTGTTAAAATAAAATATCAAACACAACATCAGCATAATATTTGAACATAAGAACTAAACTTTTAATTGAATGATTTTTTCCTAATATGGTCACAATACTTTTCGTGGTCTTGGCGTTGCTGTTTGGACATGTTGGATGTATCCTTTATGAGAATTTCATATTCCATACGTCTTTCCTGTTCTTGCACATGCCTTTCCTGTGCTTTCTTTAACTGAATAAGTTTTAATGTGTCTGCATTCTTGTCCTTGATTACACTTTCTATGCCAGATAAATAGAGAGTATTAGCTTCTTTTCCTTTGCTCTTTCTTTTTGCTGCTTTTTGTCCAATTGGGCGAGACATTGGTGATGACGTATCATATTCTTCAACTTCAATGAGTGTCTTTAGGTTAGAAGACGACGAATAATTTCCACTAGTAGAAACCTTTGATCTTTTTGAACAATTTGATATAAATTTTACATCAAATTTTGGTTGATCTTTCAACAACAACCAAGCATGTTCAACCTCAAAATTTTTACCAGTATCTTGTGAGTACATCATATGAGCATCAGTCATAACATCCTTCTCTGAACGTCCACTTCTCCTATGTTTATCTCCTTGTTTGTAGCATCTGTCAAACTTTTGAACTGCAGGGTGGATTCTGTTCCATCGAGACTTCAATTGAGTCCAACTTCTTTCAGAAAATTACCCACTTTGACGCACATCGTCATTGTTGTGCACATTTTTTTATCCTTGCCCAATATTGATTTGATGTTTGGGCGATGCCTATAATTGAATCCTTTGACACATTGAGCCATGATCAGACGAGAATCACATCTTCAATCACTGAGAATGTTGTACGAGTATTTTTCCCACTAGAGGGGTGTTCTCCCTCATCTAGTTGAATATTGTCTACACCGATTGGTGATTGACCTTCATTACTTGGGGCTCAATATTTTGGATAAAGAAGACCTATAACACGTGTTTGGGTTGGTGGGGGGTGATGGTTGACTACAGAATTGTGGATTTTGAGAACTGCCATTGATAGGTGACTCTACATTGGATGAAGGATGAATATACCACATGTGTGGGGGTGGTGGATACATGACATGTTGTGGTGGATTTTGAGAATTTTCATTGGTAGGTGGTGGTGGTCGATACATAATATACTGAGGTAGATTTTGAGCATTTTCACGAGTAGGGAGTACTTGATTTTGCAAATAACTATAGTAAGACTGCAAATTATACAGATTGGGATCCATTTTAGAATGGCTGAAAAAGATTGAGGCTTAATAGAAACAAGAAAAAAAACTAAGAGTGAAATGATTCTACACACTTCTACAAATGTATAGAGTGAAAATTTTTAGGTGAAAATTTATAAAGTTATTTTTTTTCAGTCATTCACGCTACTCCAGAACCTCCCCCTTCTCTTTTCTCACGCTAGCTTCCTCCTCACACTTCTCCAGAACTTCCCTTTCTCTAAATTCACGCTTCCTCCTCAATCCTCATGCTTCCACTTCCCTATCCTCATTTACCCTATCCTTTTTCACGCTTCTGCTTCCCTTTCGCCTTCTCTTTCTCCTCGTTCATGCTTCCCCTTCTCCTTCTCCTCACGCTTCCCATTCTCCTCCATCCACTAGGTTGTGTCGCGTGACTTCACCGTCTCGCAAAACTCCACGGTGCACGATGATTTCTGCAACGACACAACAATGACACAACTCTTTGGTAATTTCTCCTTCTTCCCTTTCCCCATTTCAGTTAGTTGGTATTTCTGTTTTGTTTTTGCCTTCTGATTTCAGTTGATTTATGTATTGAAAAATAATAAAATATCTTAAGAAACAATTTCTTATATTAGAAACCCAAATTTAAGGGGAAGCAACTCTTGTGCCATGTAGATTGTCTCCAATGGAGAGTTTCTTAGACGGAACAGTTCCTTAGGCTAAGAAATTCAAGAAGCACTCCCCATTGGAGATGCTCTAATGTTTATCATCCATTCATCGTGAACTTCTTGATTGCTGCAACAATTCTCTAAACTAGTGAAACAACATCACTGCACCAACCAAGATCACACACGATCACTATGCGGTCTATAACCCACACACTCCTATTCCTCTCTATATGCAACATAACCTTATCTTCACTCTCAACAACCCAACTTGGTTCTTTTGTTGCTAAATTATATATACCAGTTATACTATTCGGGGTCTACCAAATACATGTGGCTACTTACATGGCGCTCTAATACATGTGTCAACTCTTCATGTCAGCCCTGCTACAGGAGCACAAACGTTTCCCCTCAGCAGCCATGCTTTTAAGCTTAATATGCTATCATATTTGAATGTTATTGATAATATCACAACCTTCTTATCAAGTGGCAGATACCTAATTATCAGTATGAGGTACACATTATTTGTAAGCCTTTATCTATAACCTACAATTATCTGTTAGCCTTTATCTACAGGTTAATAATTATTTACAAGGGTTGTTACACTACTGTGACAACCCCGACATATAAGGACTCGAGGCTCCCCCTCATTCTATAAATATCAGGTTCTGTCTAACTCTTTGGCATAATTCATCAGCACACCGACTCACACGGATTGAGATTCTCACACTGAGAACAACCAATTCACACTGAAAGATGTTTACTCTCCACACTCATTCATTCTCACACTCAGTTATTCACATTGTAGCTTATACACACTTTGACACACTGTAACACCCCAAAATTTTGAAGAACAGTCAATTGCTGGGGTGAAATATTAATTAGGGGCAGTACAAAAGATATAGGGCAAATGACGATTATGCCCCTGAACAATTTCAGAAATGACGGTTATGTCCCTTAGGTAAAAATGATCAAGAAGACTTCAGAAATTTGTGGGAACCTAAATATAGGATTTTCTTTTAATTATGGGAAAAATAGGTTTCCTAAATAAGTTAATGTAGTAATTCAAGACAAGATGGACCAATAAGAAATTAGAATTTAATTTTTAGCTATTATATGTAATAAAGGAAAAAATTGGACAAATTTGGATTTCTAAATTAAGCCTTGACATTATGATACAAGATTAATGGAGAAAAACTTTAAGAAACTGCAAGAATGAACACATGGATGTTTAAGAGGCTTGAAAAATTTGCCATTGGTCTACTTGTATGGTGTAAAATTAATTTAAGTAGATTTTTATCTTGTTTCCGTAAGAAGAATACGTGGGAAATTCTAAGCATTATATCAAAGATCCAACGGTCAAAATATTAGATATATGAGATAGGAGTATACCCTTAAAATTTCAAGAAAATCCAACGGTTAATGAACCCAAAATCAATATTTTACGAAAACATGTTTTGAATAAAGAAAAGCAACAAAAATCTACCAAGGCCAAGCTATCTTACGGATTTGCCTAGAAAAATCAAAGTAGATGCACCTTAAGCAAGCTTGTCCACGTGCAAGGCTAGAAGGCAAGGGAAAAGTGTAGAATTTTCATGAATCTAGCCACTTGTAAGGTGGAAAAAGCCTAGCCAATGGAATGAAAGAAAGTAGAAAGAAAGTCATAATTACACTAGGATATTTTGTAGCAAAAATCAAGCTTGATCACTCTATAAAAAGGGAGCATAAACTGAAATTTTGGACAGCCTAAAGGAGTGAAAAACCGTGCAGCCATATAGCTATATCCCTTTCAAAAACAATTTCCATACACATCAAAAAATGGCCGTGCATCCTATCTCCTCATAACCTTCTCATTTTAACCTCTCACTTAGCCTTTTCTATCATCCTACCTATCATCAATAAGCCAAGTCAAGATTATTTATCTTGTATGTTCCACGTGAAGCTTAAGGGATCAAGGAAGCAAGGTTGTCTAATTTTGAGAAAAACAAGCAAAGGTATGGGGAGTATATTAGTAAACATGAATTAGATAGTTGATTGAGTTAATTTAACATCTAATCTTCTAAGATTTAAGCTATGTTCTTCCTTGTTTGGTAAAGATGAAAATTAGCATGTCATGTGTTTGTTGAAAGTCCTAAATGAATTAGAAAAATTTATAAATCATAACTTGAATACCTAATTAGTTTAGAATGAAAGTATTTAATTAATATAATTAATTCTGATTAATAAATAGGACTACTCTTATTTGTGGTAAATATAATTAATTATTTGATGTTGTGAGATGTTAATTTAATATGGCTGTATGAGAATATGTTGCTGTATTTGAGTTGCTGTATTTAATAATTGGTGTTGCTGTATAATTTATTATGTTGCTGTATTTAGGGTTGCTGTATGATATTAGGCTGCTGTATGTTGCTGTATGTTGTTGAATAATAATAGGTTGATGTTGCTGTATTTGTTGTTGCTGGGTTTAATGATTGTTGTATAATATTATGTTGCTGTTGTGGTAGCTGTTGCTGTATATTTTATTTGGTGTTGGTTGCTGCATTTAATTAGGTTGCTAGTATGTTGCTGTAAGTTGCTGTACATCTAATTATGTTGCTGTATTTAATGATTGCTGTGATTATATTGCTGTACTTAATGTGCTATTTTGTTGTGTTGAGTAAAGCACATCAAGTGTTTGATAAAAGGTTTCAAAGAAATAAAATAAGATATGTGAACTTTTATGTAAATATTTTTAATAATAAAATATTTCTTGGTGGTTATGAGGTTGACGTTGAGAAACGAAGTAAGAATAGTATTATGTTATAATTGGAATTCTTGTGTTATATGGTGATATTCTAAGAGTTGTGGCTTACGATGAGATTATGGTGTAAAATTCTATGACGGTGGAAATAAGCTTTATGTGCTGCAAAGATATTTAAAGACTTGAGAAAATGAATCATTCATGCATTTTCATATGCATATGCCTGGCGGGGGCTAGTCCGTGTTGTTGCTGTTGTTGTTGTTGTTGTCAGATAGCTAAACTGAGTCCACGCGTTCAAAGGTGTTATGAACTTGGGGGTAGTTGAGACAGGGAGGACCACACCACCATGATGATCACATAGGTGGAGGTGACTATCCTACGCGCCCCTGGGCTACCCCGACTGGTTGGATAAGTTTATTTGTGCCACCAGAGTGGGTGAGGCTATCTTGACTGTGGCCACTGTTGATGATTTATTAACCTGAGATCTCAGTCATGCATCATGATAATAAAGAAAGCATGCATCATTCATCAGGCATCTGTCTTATAATTAATATTTAGTTTTGATTATTTATCTGGTTTTACTAATTGGTCTCATAATTAATTGGTTTGATTATTTATCTGTTCCTGTCAATTATCTAATTCTGTTTATTAAAATACTTACCCTATATTTGTGTCTGTGGTCGACACCTGTGATGACCCCAATTCATTTGGGCGAGGAGTGGAACAGGAAAGTATGAGATGTAGATGAAGATTGTTGAAGAAATTTGATGTGAAACTGTATGTGGTGATGTGTAATTTTTTGTGGCACGTAATTTGTGATAAGTTGTCTGTACATTATTTTGGATACTATATTTGGAATGTATCGTGGACTGTATTCTTATTATATGAATCGTGGTGAGGAAAATCGTTTAAACTACAAACAAATCATTAGCAAGCAAGGCAAAAAGAATTTTCGCGAAAAATTTACAACTAAGATTATTTTAAAAAGGACACGAGTTTTAATTAAAATCAATCAAGCACGAGAGAGTCACGAGAGGCGTTACACACACAAACTTATTCTTATATGATTTATGTACTTACTTGAGCATTAAAGTCATCTCCTTTGTTTTGTAGGCCCCCCTCTTAACAAGGCTTACTTACTGTCTGACATGCAAGATTTGGAACCCACCTTGGCCACATCTTCCCTAACATGTACCACTTCTAGATTTTGACAAATACATTTGGCGCCCATTGTGGGGTTACGGTAAAACTTACCCTGTAGGCTCGCTACTTCACCCATGGTCAGTACACAATCTAGTCTCAAACGTGGTACTCCCCTCGAAGGCTCCATACCTTCTATGACAAATATGCCAAAAATAGTCCAGCAACTCCATTCCTTGAAAACAACATGAAAAACACACAAGAACCAAGAGAGGGGGGGGGGGGGGAGTGAATTGGTTGTTCTTGGCCAATTAAAATTTATTTAACAATCAAAGTTGAAAAGGATCGTATCACAAAACAATCGTTGAACACTTTCAATCAATCAAACTCCAATCTTTAAAGAATGCAATAACAACAAAAATGTTTCAGTTGATTATGAATAGTTATACCAAAGAATGACAATTAATAACCACAAGAAAAGATAAAGAAGAAGTAATCAACACCAAGATTTATACTAGTTCACTTCTCAACCTAGAGAAGCTACATCCAGTTCTTCTAACCAACTAGTTAGAGTTCAAGTATTAGCAATATGTTTCTTACAAGCTTATACAATCACTCTCATTTAGACCTAGAACAAGAAATCTAACTCCCTTAGACTCTCTGTGATCAAGACATAGAGAAAATCCTTCTGTACTCTTCCCACTAGAAACTGAAAACAAAATGAACACACACAATTAACCAAGAGGGAGGGGGGAGGGGTAAATTGGTTAAAACAGGGACTTTAAAAATTTCTTTGAAACTAGTAGCAAATTAAAGATCGTATCACAAGTACATCCTTTTTAAAATGAAACTTTCAATCAATCAAGACTCACCCTTATTGGAAGCAATAGCAGAAAAACTATCTATTGATCTTGAAAAGATTAGCAAATAAAGACAACAAGATGAGAATAAGAGAACACCAAATCTATACTGGTTCACTCCTCAATAAGAAAAGCTACATCCAGTTTCTTCTAACCAAACCTTGGCTAGAGTTCCACTATAACAAAATCTGTTCTTTACAAGCTTACAAATGATCAGTGGTGCCCTTCTTCTTGCTTTTCGCAACCTGTTTACCCTAAAACTCAGAAAATATCCAATACAAAATATGATTCCACTGAAATTTTCACACAACAGATATAAATACCAGACTTAACAATTCCCAGATTTAAATTCAGACTATACTGTTAGCTCAATTACAATTACCAGATTTAATCTTGGTTAATGATCTTTATGTTATGTGTCTCAACCCTTAAGCTATCCTTGATCACAAATCATGTTTACAACTAGCATTCACTAATATAAGAATTACTAAATTCTATCAATCAACTTCAACTGCACAATTCCTCAACCAATCAGTGTCAAACTAGCAACAAAACAGTATGGTTCAAGCATAATCACCATTTTAATTGCAAGAATCAGATATATATAAATAAGTCATACCAATTTCAAGCAGTGATTTCAAGCATCTCAATTAACTAAGTCTAACTTCAAAAATGTACCTCATGGAAATATTCAACAAGCATCTAAGATCTAGGTCAATTTGATTTCCATATTTAAGTTTAGACCATGGTTTTTACTCCCTCAGTATCTCTTTATCCTCTCGGCCCAATAATAGCTAAAACCAACCCAAGGACTACATGACCCAAGCTACAGTTGTGTGTGCCAGTCACAATGACAAAACATCATTGTTAAAAGCAAAATTCAGACTCTGAGGACTCAAATCAACATTATGTTTTACCAATTCACAGCTCAATGACCCAATTTATCTTGTTCCATGCTCAATGATTCATAGGTCATGAATTTTCTGTTATCAATAATGAATCTTGATTAATCAAAACATCACAGTCTCAAACATTATGTAGAAAGGAATTAATTTAACAATTGAACAACCTACAATTCCAGCAATAACAATCCAAATCCCTATTCAAGTCTACATGAATTCCAAATTCAACATGGGTGCGAAGTTTTAGATCAAATGACCAAAGATAAATATAGAAATAAGCCTAGCAACACCTAACAAAGCCAAGTTAGGGCTAAATCATAACATAATCTTGCCCCAAGCCTAAGCTAATCACAGTTTCTGAATTATTGGAACTTAAGATTTCCAGCTGGCTCGAACCGCGCCAATGCCCACGCTAGTCGCGTGGGCTGCAATTCAATTCATCTTCTCCCATGCTTATGTCTCTGCCTTATCATCAACAACCACTTCTAATGCATTCTATGAACTTAAAGCAGTGAAGAAACGTACCTTGTCGCCAGCCATTTAGCTTTAATGAAGAAATACAAATGAATGGATTCTTCGAGCTTGAGTGACAATGGTGGAACAATGTTGAGTGGCTACTGAGCTTAGGGTTTAGGATTATATATTGGAAGTCTTGAACGTTTAAGGGCGTAATGAAAGCAATGAATTTGGGCAGGAATGAATGTGATTGACGGAGAAGAGAGAAATTTAGGGAGAGACCTGAGTGGGGGTGTGTGTTGGGTCTGGTTTCCCTTTTTAAAAAACTAAAACGACACCCACAGGCTACTTGCGCCAGGTCCCCGCGATCCACGTGGGGGTGGAAAGAATGGCTTAATGCTTCAAACATCTGGCGCAAGTAGCGCCATGCCTCACGCAAATCGCGTGAGAAGGTTCAGGATGTTCAATTGGCTCGAACATCTCATGCGAGTCGCGCCACAAACCACGCGATTAGCGCCATAACTGAAAATCTAGCTCTTGGGTTCGAATATGTGGCGCCACTAGCGCCCAAGGCCACGTGATTAGCATGGGAGTTGAACATCTGACCCCTGAGTTGGAATAAGTGGCGTGAGTAGCGTGGGATTTCACACGATCCGTGCCCCAAATGGAAATGGGACCTTTGAATGCGAACAACTGGCGCGAGTGGCGCCAGGTCCCACGCGAGTAGCGTGGATAATGCAATTAAGACTGGTTTGATTCGAATGCTCTTCAATATTTTCCAATGCTTTTTACTGGTCTAGATTCTAAGCTAAACTAAAAACTATCACAAAAAGCTATAATATAGGAACTAAAACTAAATATGATACTAGTAATATTTAAACATATGAACTAAGAATAAAGATTAACAATTAACTAATTAACTAATGAAGAATTAAAAACACATAACATAATTCAAGCTAATAAAAAGAAACTTAAATGAGTTACAATCTAATCAAACTCTTGGATTGCCTTCCAAGTAGCGCATGTTTAATGTCATGAGCTTGACGTACCACCTTTCAATCATCAAGTGAATTCAGTGGAATAGAAATTGAATTCCTATCCAATTGACCACCAAAATAGTGTTTCAACCTGCATCCATTTACTTTAAAAGACCTGTCATTGTCTAAGGGAGAAATTTCAACTGTTCCGTAAGGGTAAACTTTTCGTACTAAAAATGGACCAGACCAATGGGATTTTAACTTACCTGGAAAAAGTCTCAGGCGAGAATTATAGAGCAATACCTATTGTCCCGACTCAAATTCTTTAGGACGAATTTTATTATCATGCCACTTCTTGGTCTTCTCTTTATAAATCCTGGCATTCTCATATGCAGCTAACCTGAACTCATCCAGCTCATTTAATTGCAATAATCGTTTTTCATTATATTTAGAGAGTTCAAAGTTTAAGAACTTAGTGGCCCATATAGCCTTATGTTCTAACTCAATTAGAAGATGGCAAGACTTACCGTACACAAGTTGAAACGGTGACATACCTATAGGTGTTTTAAATGCAGTCCGATATGCCCACAACGCATCATCTAGCTTCCGAGCCCAATCCTTTCTAGAATTCCCAACTGTCTTTCTAAAATTCCTTTCAGCTCACAGTTAGAAATTTCTACTTGCCCACTTGTTTGAGGATGGTAAGGTGTGGCAACTCTGTGCTGGACTCCATATTTGGCAAGCAAACTAGCAAACTATTTATTACAAAAGTGAGTCCCTCCATCACTAATAATGGCCCTCGGCACTCCAAAGCTGGTGAAGATATTCTTCCGCAAGAATGAGACCACCACCTTCGCATCATTGGTTGGTAAGGCCACAGCCTCAACCCATTTAGACACATAATCTACTGCAACCAAGATATATTGGTTGGAATATGATTTAGGAAAGGGTCCCATAAAATCAATCCCCCATACATCAAACAGCTCAACTTCTTGGATGTTGTTCAGTGGCATCTCATCTTTACGAGAGATATTTCCCGTACTCTGACAATTATCACATTTTCCCACAAAATCCCTTGCATCCTTGAATAATGTTGGCCAATAATAATCACACTGCAAGACTTTTTCTGCTGTTCTATTCCCTCCAAAGTGTCCTCTATAATCCGAAGCATGACAATGCCAAAGGATTTTAGGTACCTCTGACTCAGTTACACATCTACGAATTACCCCATCAGTACATTGAAAATAAAGAAAAGGGTTGTCCCATAAATACCTCTTTGAATCATGGTGAAACTTCTTTTTCTATTGCCAATTTAATTCTTCAGGTATTACACCTACAACTTTGTAGTTGGCCATATCTGCAAACCATGGGCTGAGTTGGATTGCCATCACCCCCTCATCAGGAAAAGATTCATTGATTTCTATCTCCGGTCCATCCTGCAAACTCTTTTCTTGAATCCTGGATAAGTGGTCAGCTACTTTGTTTTCCACTCCGGCTTTATCTTTAATTTCCAAATCAAATTCCTGAAACAAAAGCATCCAACGCAACAAGCATGGCTTTGCATCCTGCTTAGTCATTAAAAATTTAAGAGTGACGTGGTCAGTGTAAACAATAACTTTAGAGTCAACCAAATAGGACATAAATTTGTCTAATGCATAAACCACAACTAGCATTTCTTTTTCAGTGGTGGCATAATTAATTTGTGCCTCATTCAAAATCTTACTAGCATAATATATGACATGTTGACGCTTATCTTTTCTTTGTCCTAAAACAGCACCAATTGCATAAGCACTTGCATCACACATAAGTTCAAATGGTAGATTCCAATCAGGGGCTATTAAAATAGGTGCAGTAGTAAGCTTCTTTTTTAATAAATTAAATGCATCAATACAAGCTTCATTAAAATGAGATTCTGCTCCCTTTTCAAGCAATTGGCTGAGAGGTTTTGCAATCTTGGAGAAGTCTTGGATGAACCTCCTGTAAAATCTTGCATGACCTAGAAAACTTCTCACACCATTAACATTAATAGGAGGAGGTAATTTTTCAATTAATAATAATTTAGCTCTATCAACCTCTATTCCTCTTTCAGAAATTTTATGGCCTAAAACAATTCCATCCCTTACCATGAAATGACATTTTTCCCAATTTAAAACTAAATTTGTCTCTTGACATCTTTTTTAAACTTTAGCTAAATTAGCTAGACATGAATCAAAACAAGAGCCAAAAATAGAAAAATCATCCATGAATACCTCTAAACCTTTTTCTACCATGTCAGAAAAAATAGAAAGCACGCACCTTTGAAATGTCGCAGGTGCATTGCATAGGCCAAAGGGCATTCTTCTGTAAGCAAACACTCCAAATGGACATGTAAAGGCTGTCTTTTCCTGGCCTTTTGGTGCTACTGGGATTTGATTGTACCGAGAATATCCATCTAAGAAGCAGTAATAATCATGACTAGCTAACCTTTCTAGCATTTGGTCTATAAAAGGAAGTGGAAAATGGTCTTTTTTGGTTGCATCATTAAGCCTTCTATAGTCCACACACATCCTCTAGCCTGTGATAATTCTTGTGGGAATTAAGTCATTGTTGTCATTTTGAATGACTGTCATCCCACCTTTCTTGGGGACGGTCTGAACTGGACTTACCCATGCGGTGTCTGAAATTGGGTAAATCATACCTGCATCTAGCAACTTAACCACCTCTTTTCTGACCACTTCTTTCATAGTTGGGTTAAGTCTCCTCTGTGGTTGCCTCATTGGTTTTATATCATCTTCCATAAGACTTTTATGAGTACAAAAAGAGGGATTAATACCTTTTAAATCGGAGATAGACCAGCCTATAGCAGTTTTGTGCTCTTTGAGTACTTTCAACAGCTGCTCGTCCTCATAAAACTCCACCCCTCTATTGATAATGACTAGGTATGTTTCTCCCTCACCTAGAAACACATACTTCAAAGTCTCTGGTAACTCTTTCAGCTCAGCTTTTGGTGCTCCAACTGGGATGTCATCTTCTTTCTTTTCCAGCACCTCCATGGCTATCTCTAACTCTTCCTGTGCAATTTCTTGGCTCCTAATTTCCAGCGCTTCTTCAAGTTCCACTTCCTCTCTTTGACCTGCATGAATCACATTATCCAAAACATCTATCCTAAAACAATCATGTTCATCAGATGGATTTTTCATAGCATCAAAAACATTAAAAGTAATAGACTCATCATCCATCCTAAGTTCTAGTTTACCTTTCTCTACATCCATTAAAGCTATGGCAGTTGCTAAAAATGATCTACCTAAGAGAAGTGGTATTTCACTTTCACCATTCATATCTAAAACTATAAAATCTGCAGGAAAAATAAACTTATCTACTTTTACTAGAACATCTTCAATGACTCATGTAGGCTTCCTCAAAGAACGATCTGCAAGTTGTAGAGAAACTCCGGTGGGCTTTAATTCAGAGATTCCTAGGGACCTGCAAACTGACAAAGGCATTACATTTATGCTTGCCCCCAGGTCACATAGAGCTCTTCCTACATTAATGTTCCCTATTGCAATTGGAATATTGAAACTGCCTGGGTCTTTAAGCTTTGGTGGCAGCTTTCTCTGTATTATGGCACTGCACTCTTCAGTAAGTGCAATAGTTTCACATTCCTGCAATTTATGTTTCCTAGAGAACAGTTCTTTCATAAATTTTGCATAGTTAGGCATATTAGCTAAAGCTTCAGCAAATGGAATATTAATATACAGTTTTTTAAACATTTCTAAGAACCTGGCAAACTGTTGCTTTTGGGCTTGTTGCTTGCTCTTCACTGGATAAGGAGACTTTTCAAAGCGGGAGAAATCCATTGGCTTATTTGAAGGTGCATAATTTTTTTCTTCTTACTTGTTTGTAGGTATTTCTACCTTTCGTTCTGCATCAACTGTGGTAGTTTTTTCTTCAATTTCTCCTTGGCTTACCTTAGGCTTCTCTGGGGAAGAGATTACCTTCCCACTCCTAGTGGTAATTGCTTTTGCATGTTCCCTTGGATTCACCACGGTGTCACTAAGAAATTGTCCTTGGGACCTTTCAGCTAGTTGTTTTGCCAATTGACCAATCTGATTTTCAAGATTCCTAATGGATGTATCTTGATTTTTATGGTGAGCTCTGGTCTCATTAATGAAGGCATTAGTGGCCTGAATGTGTTCATCAGTGGTTTTGGACAATTGTAACATGGCCTTCTCCAGCTCTGATGGTTCCTTAGGTGGAATAGGTGGAGGCTGCAAGTAATTGTTAGATTTATAGTCTAGCCCACCACCTTGAATTCTCCTTTGAAAATTATTCCCCATAGCATTGTTTTGATTTCTCTGAAAATTTTGCTGGGGTCTTTGATCATACCAAAGGCCACTCACCTGCACTGGATCAGCTCCTACTAATGTAGGACATTCATTAGACTCATGCTCACCTTGGCAATACTCATATATGGCAGGTTGCATTCTGCTAGGCGAAACTTGAGCTGCAGAGACTTGGAGTTTGTCAATCTTTGCATTTAATTTGGCTAATTGCTGAGCCAATATTTTCTGTTAAGCTAACATTGCATGATTACTCCCCAATTGGATAACTTCTCTCTTAGGCTGAACTGGGGCACGTTCATTTTCATCACGGGCTAGAGAGTCAATCAATTCATAAGTCTGGACTACAGTCTTCGATCTTATGGAACCACCAGCTGCAACATTAACAATAAGACGTGATTCAGGTATCATTCCATTAAACAAAATACGTACCTTTTTACCCACAGTCATGTCATATTGTGGACACTTCCGAATCAGCTCTTGAAATCTATTCCAAGCTGCACATAAAGTCTCCCTCTCATTTTGAGTGAAATTTGTGATCTCATTCACCAGCCGGTTGTATTTATCCATTAAAAAGTATTGAGAGAAAAATTTTGCAACTAATTCTTCCCAAGTGGTTATGCTATTTGAGGTTTGTCTATCCAACCATCTAAGTGCTCTCCCTTTAACAGCAAAAGGGAATAACCTCAATCTTATAGCATCATCTGACACCCCTTGGTGTCTAATGGTATCACAGATTCTCAAAAATTTGTCAATGAAATCATGGGGTTCTTCATTATCTTCCCCACCAAACTGACTGCGTTCCACCAATGTAATCAATGAAGGATGAATGCCAAAGTGATTTGCTTCAATTGGTGGTCTTACAATACTGGAGTTTGGTCTAGTGAACAATGGAGCCAGAATATCCTCCATTAGTTCATCTTCCGGTCTAGGCTGATTATTTCCTCGGTCAGCCATTTCTAATTCCAATTCAGAGATTGAATCAAAATTAGAATTTTCTGCTTCTCTTTCTCTTTGTTTGGCTAGTTTCCTGTTTCTTCTAATAGTTCTCTCTATTTCAGGATCGTACTGCAGATGATCAGGATTAACTCTACCTCGCATAAACTAAGAAAAGCAGTTTAGTAACAAAAGAAATTCCAATTTCAAGAATTAAAGTTAATATAAAATTGGCAATTTCAATCCCCGGCAACGGTGCCAAAAACTTGTTGCGGAATCGACAAGTGTACCGTTCGTTTCAAGTAATAAAGTGAGTAAGTAAAGTATCGTCTCCACAGGGATTGAATGCAATCTTATTGTAACTTAATATCTCAGAAATTGGAAGACAATTAATAAGTTGAAGAGAATATGGTTGTAATTTGGGAGTTGTGTAGATTAAATAAATGACAGAAATTAATAAAAGTAAAAGCGAATTTAAATGAATTGTTATGCAGTGATGAGAGATAATTGTGGTTAAAGCACATTCCCCTTTGATCCCTACCTCTTATACTTGAATTGATTACTAAATTGAATTATTTCTAATTGCTTAGCTGATGTATTTTTACATAATTAGCTAAATCCTAATCCCTTAGCAATTTAACCCTTTAGTATAACTAGAAATCCTAATCCCTTAGTGATTCCCTATTAAACCAAGCATTAAGAGTATACATCCTACAAATTCTGCAACTATGCATTCCTATCCCTAGGTAATGTATGAATTGTTATTTTACTCATTTCAGAAACTAGAATCCCAATATCCCTATTGCGAATCCTAACCCTAAGAATCTTAATAGAATGGCCAATCCTTATTAAGAACAATACAATGAAGAACAAAATAAAACAAAGCAATTATGATAATTCTCATTAGAACCAAACAAGATACAGAGGAGTTCACATAGGTTCTTGCTCTAACCACAATACAAGAACTTAGCCAAGCATACTCAGAATTGACATTAATCTTACAACTAGCATGTTCCTAGAGAAGAATTAGCAGAGGAAGAGAAGAAATTACAAGCAGAGTTGCTATTCTGCAGTTTTCTCTAATGAATCCAATCTTCTCCAAGGTTTCTTCAATGTCTTCTTCTGCAAAAAGTCCCTTTCTTTCTGTTCAGAAGCCCCTTTTATTGTTTCCCACACATTTCTCACTTAATTAGGGATAAGAAAGCCCTTTTTCCCCAAAGTTAAATCAATGCATAATCACCTAATTAAGGAAACAGCGTAACTGTGGCGCTGATCACGCGTAATCCCACGCTAATCGCGTGGCATGTTCGAGTTGACATGGTGATTTTGGAGTCTGGCGCTACTCGCGTGATGTCCCACGCGATCCGCGTGGGATGTTCGAATTGAATTGGCTTCCTGGCAATTTGGCACGGATAGAGCGGTATGTGGCGCGGATCACGTGGCTTGGTGAAGAGCACTAGATTGTTCTTTTTGCTTCTTTTCCTCTCTTGTTGGTTCCTAAATAACAAAATTACTCATATTTAAGACAAATAATAATTTTATTAAATAAACTTGACAATTTCTAGCCTATGTCACTAATTATTGAATAAATCATTAATTAACTAACCCTAAAAACTATCATATGCTAGCAGCATATCAATGGACTTTAACACTGTTTGCTATACTCTAAATAGATTGCTCATAAGGCCCATTGTAACATCCTCAAATTTTTATCTTGAGCTTATATTCATGTTTAAATTAAGTTCAAATATGTGATGATAGTTTGATACAAGAAGGATAGGATATAATTATATATCTCTCTCTATACTTAACCAAACGAGGTATTTGACCACTAATTTTAAAGCTTAGGATGCTCTATTTGTTGTTCTAAAATATGTGACCAAACTAAGCAGTGAATCGTGCCCAAAATTTATTTGAACACAAGCTGTCCAAAACTGTCCACACTCAAAACCGCTACTGTCACCCGTTTTTAAAAAATTATATATCTCTCATTTCTTATTCAAATTAGGCTTATGATATATGGAATTAAAGATATAGATGTGAACTCTAGCATATAAAAAATTTAGAAAAAACTGGATATTTTAATGCTTTCAGTCGCAAAGATAATAAGAGATGTTAGTGTTCCATTTTGAGCCTGCTCGCAGCTTTGAAGTTTTGTTTTTAAAATACTATATCTGGAGTTTTAGAACTCCAACTGAGACATGTGATACCTTGTTAGAAAGCTTAGGAAGTCTAGTTTAACATACTAAAAGATGGGAATTTAATGATTTGTAGATTAGCATAGATTATAGTAAGAACCGAATCATACATGGAAGCTATCTAACTTGGGAGCAAAAGATGATTTTCTGTTAAAAGCATAGAACCAATCAAAACTTGCTTCTTGATTACTCCAAATCCACATGCTTTTAGCCAGCTAAGCACAAATAAATATTGCTTTAATTGAAGCACACATGGTATGAGATTGCCACACAGTTCATAATCACATAATGGACTTCTTGTGATAATCGATTACTTGACAACGATTTTTAATAAGGCTTTTTGTGATAATCGATTACATAAGTGATTTAATTGATTATGAAAATAGTATGAACAACACACAAGAACCAAGAAGGGGATTAATTGGTTGATCTTGATCAATTAAAAATTCTTAATCAATCAGAGTTAACAATATCATATCACAAATAATCCAAGAAAGCTTTCAACCAATCAAACACCACTACTCAAAGAATGTAATCAAATTTTTTTCTGTTGATTGTGAAATGATATACCAATGAATGACAAGTTATAAAGATTAAAGATAAAGTAGTTGATACAAAGATTTATACTGGTTACTTCTCAACCTAGAGAAGCTACATCCAGTTCTTCTAACCAACAAGTTAGAGTTCCACTAATAACAATATGTGTCTTACAAGCTTTTTACAACCACTCTCAATCACACCTAGATCAAGAACAATATTTCTAATTCACATGGAATCTTTGTGATCAAGACATAGAGAAAACCTATCTCTAGTCTTACCCTAGAAACACATATTCTAGAAAAGCCTTAAGAAAAACTATTGTTATAGTTACACAAAAAGAAATTCAAAAGAATTCACAACTAAGTTCTATGGAAAGAAACCACCAGATGATCCAGTAATGATGCATGCAAAAGATTACCAAACTTGAATAAATGGTGGAAGAAACTACTTCAGAACTTTCCTTCCAAAACTTCTTTTGAAACCTTGCCCAAAAAGAAATCCTCTTTAGAAATCTTGAAGCTTGGGGATTTGCGGGATTAACAGAGTATAGCATTTTGAATATTTCTTTCTTCAGAAAGCTTATGAAAATACTTTGATAATTCGTTGTATCTTTTCAAAACACCCAATAACTATTTATAGAAAATTGTTTGTAACTGCCAGTAATCGATTAATTCACTAATGTAATCGATTAAATTCACTTACGTAATTGATTAATCACTCATTTAATTGATTAAAGCATTCTTGAAATTTCTGGAAAAGATTTATGAGCAATGTAATCGATTATTTCGCAATGTAATCGATTATCACAGGAAGTCTTTTTTCAAACATGCGCCAAGTAATCGATTACCACAGGAAGACTATTATGTGATTTTGTGTAGTGTAATCGATTACCATACTCTTGTGATCGATTAAAGTATTCTTTAAAGCTTAAGTAATAGATTACCATTTGCTGGTAATCGATTAAACCAATGCGAAATTGTTTTTCCAAAAACTTAAACATTAAACACTTAGCTTTTTATGCAATCATGAAAACTTTATGTTTCAGAAAAGCTTTTTCACACAAATTATGCTTTTATGAAAACATGAATGCAAAAACATGAATGAGCTTTATGCAATGGATCCTAGGAAGTCTCATCTTAGACATACACAAATTATAACTACCAATCAATTGAATTGGCATGTAAAAATCCTAAATACTTTGTTGTCTAAGATACTTAGCTTCTTGATTCTCTTGAGCTTCCTCTGACTCTAACAGATTACATAAGTGATTTAATCGATTATTGAAACTTAAAACAGTTTTCTATAAATAGATGTTGCTTGTTTTAACCAAAGAGAAAAACAAAATATCAACGAATTTCATAACCTTTATGAAGAGAGAAAAGATACTGCAAGCTATTCTTTTTTAAACCCTCAAATCCTCAAGCTTCAAGATTCCTTGAGAGGATTTCTTGTTGGGCAACATTCTAAAGAAGAACTTGGAGAGAATGTTCTGAGATTTTTCTTTCAACCTTGATTCAAGTTTGGTAATCATTTCCATTCATCAGTAGTGGATCAACAGCTTGTTTCTCTCCATACTACTTTTATTGTAATTCTTTTTAGAATTTCTGGTTTATGTAACTAAAGTAATAGTCTTTCTTAAAGCTTGTCTAGAATAGGTGTTTTTAGAAGGGTGTTCTTTATGTCTTGATCACAGAGATTCTATGGTAGTTGGATTTCTTGTTCTTAATTTAGGTGTGATTGAGAGTGATTGTATAAGCTTGTAAGGAACAAATTGCTGTTAGTGGAATTTCTAACTAGTTGGTTAGAAGAACTGGATGTAGCTTCTCTAGGTTGAGAAGTGAACCAATATAAATCTTGGTGTTGACTACTTCTTCTTTATCTTTTCTTGTGGTTATTAATTGTCATTCGTTGGCATAACTTTTCATAATCAATAGAAATATTTTGTTGTCATTGCATTCTTTAAAGATTGGAGTTTGATTGATTGAAAGTGTTCAACGATTGTTTTGTGATACGATCCCTTTTAACTCTGATTGTTTAATAAATTTTAATTGGCCAAGAACAACCAATTCACCCTTCTCTTGGTTCTTGTGTGTTGTTCATACTGTTTTCAGCTTGTAGTATCTTTTCTCTATTCAGAAAGGTTATGAAATTCGTTGTTATTTCATTGTTTTTATTTAAAACAAGCAACATCTATTTATAGAGAAAACTATTTTAACTGTCAGTAATTGATTAAATCACTTCTGTAATCGATTAAATTGTTCTTGAGCTTTCTGGAAAAGACTTATGAACAATGTAATCGATTAAATCACAATGTAATCAATTATCACAGGAAGTTTATTCAAAATAATTGCTAAGTAATCGATTACCACCATGCTGTAATCGATTATCCTAGGAAGTCCATTATGTGATTTTGAACTATGTAATCGATTACCACAATCTCGTAATCAATCAAAATGTTCTTAGTACTCAAGTAATAGATTACGGTAATTGATTAAACCAGCGAGAAAATATTTTGCCAAAACTTGAAACATTGAACACTTGGCTTTTTATGTATTCATGAAAACCTTGTATTTCAGAAAAGCTTTTTATGAAACTTTTGCTTTTGTGGAAACATGAATGCAAAAACATGAATGAGTTTTATGCAATGGATCATAGGAGGCATCTACATAGAAATACACAATTACAAAGGCCATTAAATTGAATTGGCATGTAAAAGTCTAAACATTTAAATGTCTAAGAACCTCAGCTTGATCCTCTCTAGCTCCCCCTGAGTCTAACAATCTCCCATTTTTTGGCTTTGATCATTTCAAACTTCAATTGAACATCTTGAACCTTGGTGTTCTTTTAGGAAAGAGTTTCCATGAACTTTTACTTGATACTTGAAAAAGAATAAGCTTCTTGCCAAGACCAAGTGTCAAGTATCCTTTGCATAAACCATACACATCATAAGATTTTTTATTACTCCCCCTTTGTTATGTAATTTCATATCATTTCAGACTAAGAGCAATTGTTATGTTCAGCTTAATCAGAGCAAATGTTCACATATTTTTCTCCCTTATTTTATTTTACTCCCCTGCACCCTGCCATATGTTCATTTTTCTCCCCATTATGGCTTATCAAATGCAAAATATACCAATAATTGTGAAATAAGCAAAGGAAGTTAGAAAAACATTGAAGCAATTTTATTTATTCAATGATTCAAAGAGCATACATCAAGGCAATCATAGCAACATATGAGCAAATAGAAAAACAACATAGCCAAAAACTGAATAAGATAGCCAATAAGCTAAAGATTATCAATGTCCTTGAGACTCATCCTAGTCTCTATGTTGCTTACTCTAGTGGTAATGTCTTCTAGAGAGGAATGAACATCAGCTGCATGTTCATGATACAAATCTATCATATTATCCATCTTTTGAATCATGAGAGGCTGAAAAGGACTCCACTGCTACTCAGAAGGTGCAACTTCATCATCTTCTTCCTCATCATCTTCTTGGTCCTCATCAGCAACTCTTTGAGAAGCTTGAGCTCCAGCCATGGTCCACTCATTTGGGGTGTTTATCAATCCCAAATTGGTTAGATGCTTCATAAAGATGAGGTTGGTAATGTTGGTGGTGTTGTCCACAATCTCAAAGTAGTCAATAAACCTTGAGATCATGACAACATAAGGAAATTGATAGCTAAGCAGCCTCTTTGCCTTCATCATGGTTTCTTCAATAGCCAAAACCCAATTGATTTGAGTTCCAGTTTTCATCCCATACACCAACTGAAGATCATCATTAGTAATCTGAGCATGGTTGGTTGATCTAGGAGTTAGGATGTAAGTGATGATGTAGTGAATAAGCCTATCTTCTGCAGTCATATGGTCAACACCTAATCTGTTTCCTATATGTGCATTAGGATTCAGCAGCATACCTCTATATGTTTCCATCTTTGAGTAACCACCAATCTCTTCTTTAAACCTCCGGACACCTCCGAAAGTGATACCTGCCACTGCATTCCACACAATGTCATCAATCACCATAGCCACTCCATTCACTTTGGATTAGAGATACCATTCATTCTAGCCTTGGCACAAGTATAGAAGACTTTCACCAATTCAGGGTAATAAGTACCCTTCATCTCCAACAATTTGGTGAGTCCTCGTGTTTGCAGCATCTCAGGGAAATGGAATCCCTCAGTGACAAACTAGTTAGGCTCCAGATATTTAGGAAGCAGAACAAGATTTATGGCATGAAACTGTATACAGTTGTTCCTTTCAACCTCAAAGGAGAACCAAGTATCTAACTTGTTCTCAGCAACCTTAGAACTTTGGCTAGCTTTCCTTTTGCTGGTTTTCTACTTCTTAGAGGAAGATGGTTGAGACATGGTGAAGAGACAGAAATTTCGAACTAAGAATACGCAGAATTTGGTAGTGGAGAAGAAGAAGAGGCAAAGCAAAACAAGGTTGAGTTTTGCTTAAGGAGTAGATTTTTGGTGTGAGGAGTGTGGGCTCATGGATTCTGAATTTATAAAGCTATAACTAGTTTAAAATTTGAATTTTCAAATTAGATAACTGCTCTTAGGAAGCCCAATGATGTCTGGGTTCACTGAACCAGAATTTGAATATGAATTTAGAGATAAGGTTTTAGATTTTTCATTGAAAGCTATGTAGAGTTGCAAAAACGAAAGAAGTAATCGATTACGAAACCCTTGTAATCGATTATTCCAGGGCGAAGGTATACCTCTGAACCTCATGTAATTGACTAATTCCTTGTAGTAATCGATTACTCCAAAGAGTTTTTTACATGTAATAGCCCTAAACCCTCATGTAATGGATTAATACGTTGGTGTAATCGATTACATCAGTGAGTTTTTACACTATAATTGATTAATCTGTGGATGTAATCGATTAAGTCAATGAGTAAGGCCCAGTTCTGGCCTTAGCCAATCGATTACCATATGTGGTAATTGATTATCACAAAGAATTATGAGTATGAATAGTGACATTTATCAGGATTCAAATTTTGTTACATGTGATGCATAATGTAGTTGAGTTAAATTGCATGTTATCAAACACATCATTTACATGCTAATCAATGTTAGATTCATGAAGAATTCCTAGCATGTTTCTTAGAAGAAAGAATCTATCTCTAGCAAGGGGTTTTGTAAATATATCAACCAATTGATTATTTGTATCAATAAACTTAATTAAGCAATTACCCTTTTGAATATGATCTCTGAGGAAATGATGTTGATTTCAATATGCTTTGTCCTTGAGTGCATGATTGGATTCTTTGATAGGTTGATAGCACTGGTGTTGTCACATAGCAATGGAATTTGTTTCAAATCAACACCAAAGTCTTGAAGTTGTTGCTTGAGCCATAGGCTTTGAGCACAACAACTACCAGCTGCAATATACTTTGCCTCAACTATTGAGAGTGCAACACATGACTGTTTCTTGCAGTGCCAAGAGATCGAGGAACTTCCCAGTAGATGGCTAGTTCCACTTGTGCTCTTCCTATCTAACATGCAACCTGCAATGTCAGAATCTAAATAACTAATTAAATTTTGTGATGCACCTTTAGGATACCATAGACCAACATTTAGAGTTGATTTTAGGTATTTGATGATCCTTTTGATTGCTGTGAGGTGTGACATATTTGGATTGGCTTGATATCTTGCACACAGGCACACATTGAACATAATGTCTAGGCGACTTGCAGTCAAATACAACAAAGATCCAATCATTCCTCTATATCTTGACTCATCAACCTTTTTGCCTTTTTCATCAGAGTCAAGATAAGTTGTGGTTGCCATAGGAGTTGCAACATCCTTGCTTTTCTCCATTTCAAATTTTCTAATCAATTCATTACAATATTTTGTTTGACTGAGAAATGTCTCATTCTTCATTTGTTTCACTTGAAGTCCAAGGAAGAATGTTAGTTCTCCCATCATTGACATTTCAAACTCATTATGCATTGAAGATGAGAATTCCTTGCACAAAGAATTGTTAGAGGAACCAAAGACAATGTCATCAACACAAATTTGAACAAGTATTATATCACTAGCAAATTTATTGATGAACAATGTTTTATCAACTTGTCCTCTTGTGAAGGATTGACTAATTACAAAATTGCTCAATCTTTTACACCAGGATCTAGGAGCTTGTTTTAAGCCATAGGGGCTTTCTTTAGTTTGAAGACATGATTTGGATGTTCGAAGTCTACTAATCCAGGAGGTTGACCAACATATATTTCCTCCTCTATGTAACCATTTAGAAAGGAACTTTTTACATCCATTTGAAATAATTGAAGTCCATCAAACATGCAAATGTAAGCAGCAACCTAATTGCTTCCAACCTAGCAACAAGAGCATAGGTTTCTTCATAGTCAATGCGTTCCTCTTGGTTGTAACCCTTTGCAACCAATCTGGCCTTATTTCTAACTATGATGCCACTTTCATCAAGTTTGTTTCTAAAAACCCACTTGGTGCCTATTGGCTTATGAGAAGGAGGTCTAGGAACAAGTTCCCGTACTTCATTTCTCTTGAACTGATTTATTTCATCATGCATAGCAAGCATCCAGTGTTCATCAAGTAATGCCTGATCAATATTTTTAGGTTCAATTTGAGATACAAAGGCCATATCACAACATACATTCCTGAGATTTGATCTAGTGGATACTCCCTTAGATACTTCACTAATAATGTTGTCAAGGGTGAGATATCTAGTTGTTCCCCAATCCTTTGGCCTTTGAGTTGGAATTGAAGGATCAATTTCTTCATTTGTCTCATCCTTTCTCCTCTCATCAGTTTCATTTGTTGTGACATTTTCTTCCAATGATCCTGCATCATTTTCAACACTCTTTTCCTCTTTTGAGGAGTTAGATTCATCACAAATAACATGTACATATTCTTCCATGCATAAAGTTCTTTTCTTGAAAACTATATATGCTTTACTTTGCATTGAATATCCAAGGAAGATTGCTACATCAACTTTTGCATCAAATATGCCAAGAAATTCCTTTCCATTGTTTAAAACAAAACATTTACAACCAAAAACTCTAAGGTGTGAAATGTTTGGTTTTCTACCTTTGTAAAGTTCATAAGGAGTTTTCTTTAAGGTGGTCCTTATGAGCAATCTATTTAGTGTATAGCAAACAATGCTTACTGCATCAGCCCAAAAATGTTTTGGTAAATTTGTCTCATTAAGAAGATTTCTTGCACCTTCTTCAAGTGACCTATTTTCCCTCTCTACAACACCATTCTGTTGAGGTGTTCTTGGAGCTAAAAATTGTGGTTTATTCCATGCTCTTTACAGAATTTTTCAAAATGTTCATTTTGGAATTCACCACCATGATCACTTCTTATTAAGACTATCTTATAGCCCTTTTCATTTTGTAAAAGCTTGGCTAATTTTCTGAAAGCATTAAAAGCATCACTCTTGGATTTCAAGAACAAAGTTTATGTAAATCTTGAGTAATCATCAATTATGACAAGTCCATAGTAATTGCCACCCAAAGTCATAGTTCTTGAAGGACCAAACAAATTCATGTGAAGCAATTCAAAGAGGTCTTGAGGTGGAAATAATGTTTTTGTTTTGAAAAGAGATTTTTGTTTGTTTCCTTTTTTGACAAGCATCACAAAGTTTGTCTTTTTCAAACTTGAGTTTAGGAAATCCAATCACTAAGTCCTTCCTTATTAGCTTGTTCATATGATGCATGTTGATGTGACATGCTCTTCTATGCCAAAGCCAAGATTCATCAATTTTACTCACTAAGCAATTTATGTTATGAATGAATGCATGTTCTATTGCAAGCAAATAAATGTTTTCTTTTCTTTTCCCTACATGGATTAACTCACCAACTTTGCCATCACATATCAAGCAATAATTATTGTTAAAGGCTACCTTTAATCCTTTGTCACAAAGCTGGCTTATGCTCAGAAGATTATGCTTTAGACCTTCAACATAAAGCACATTTCTGATTTTGGTTTTGAAGCTATCACCAATATTGCCTCCTCCAATTATTTTTCCTTTGTTGTTGTCTCCATAGGTGACAAATCCTCCTTCCTTTAATATCAGATTAGTGAGCATGGATTTATCACCTGTCATGTGCCTTGAGCATCCACTATCCAAGTACCATAGTGAAGCTTTAGCTCTTAGACACACCTGGAACAATCAAATCAAGTTGCAAAGAAAGGTACCCAATTAAGGTTGGATCCATAGGGGTTAGCTATTTTTCTCTTTTTCTTAGGAACCCATATGCATTCTCCATTTGGCACATAAAACCTTCAGCATAACACTTGTGTGAGGTGTGACCTTTCTTCATGCAATAATGACGTGTTACAGATTTTGATCCTTTTTCAAAATGAGTCATTTTAGTATGCTTTGTTTTTTAAAACCTTTTTTCGATTCATCTGTTTTGGGGGTACAAACTTGGTGTTTTGAAAAGGTTTTGGTTGATAGTTGTATCCCAATCCAAATTTATCTAAAGCATACTTTTGAACACTTAACATTTTCTTCTTTCAAGTTGCAAAGTTCAGCTTGCATTGAAGCTAGCTTAGTGGTATGCCATCTAAGGTTACCTTTGAGCTTGTTATTGGAGATAGAAAGTTTTTGAGCCTCCTCATACATTTCATTAAAAGCATAAACTAGTTGATCAATTTCAGGATTTACTTCTGATTCAACACTTGAGTCTTATTCATCAGTTGTTGATGTTAGACAAACATTGGCTTCTTCATTCTCACTTGAAGATTCAGAAGTTGTTGATGCATTTTCTTCCCAAGCTATGTAGGCTCTTTTGGGTTTCCCTTCTTTCTTCCTTTTCGTTTCACCTAACCACTACTTCAAGAATATTGGACATTTAGATTTGATGTGGCCTTGCTTTCCACACTCAAAGCAGTTGAAGTTGTTGGTGTTGTTGCTATTGTCATTTCTTTTGTTGAATTTTGTGAACTTTTTGTTCTTTTTTTTTCTGCATGAACTTGCCAAATCTTTTGACAATTAAAATTAGATTTTTGTCACTTTCATCTCCACTTGAATCATCATCTTTCTCAACTTTTGAGGATGCACCTTTCAAGGCAATGCTTTTCTATTTCTTGTCTGCATCTTCTGCATTTGTTAGTTGAGGCATTTCCAATTCATATTCAAGTAACTTACCAAAAAGTGTAGCCATAGACATCTTTGACAGATATTTAGATTCTTTGATTGCTGCCACTTTTGGTTGCCAAGGTCTTGCCAAGCATTTCAAAATCTTGATGTTGGGTTCCTCTACATGAAATTTTTTGCTAAGATCAAGTAGATGATTGACGATGTGTGTGAATTTGGTTTGGAGCTAATGAAAACAGTATGAATAGCACACAAAAATCAAGAGGGGGGCTGAATTGGTTGTTCTTGGTCAATTAAAAATTTCTTAAACAATCAAAGTTAAAAATGATCGTATCACAAAACAACTACTGAACACTTTCAATCAATCAAACTCCAATCTTTAAAGAATGTAATGACAATAAAATATTTCAGTTGTTTATGAAAAGTTACACCAATGAATGATAATTAATAACCACAAGAAAAGATAATGAAGAAGTAGTGAACACCAAGATTTATACTGATTCCCTTCTCAACCTTGAGAAGCTACATCCAGTTTACCTAACCAACTAGTTAGAAATTCCACTAATTGTAAACTGTTTCTTACAAGCTTATACAATCACTCTCTATCAAACCTATATTAAGAAAAATAAATCGAACTCCCTTAGACTCTCTGTGATCAAGACATAGACAACACCCTTCTCTATTCTTCCCTCTAGAAACACCTGTTCTAGACAAGCTTTAAGAAAAACTGTTGCTTTAGTTACATAAACCACAAATTCTAAAAATAATTAAGCCAAATTAGTATGGAGAGAAACAACCTGATGATCCACTACAGATGAATGCAAATGATTACCAAACTTGAATCAAGGTTGAATGAAAAATCTCAGAACATTCTGTAACACCCTGAAATTTCGATAACTTAATATATATATATATATATATATATATATATATATATATA